>CM037783.1:62017729-62067729 GCA_021229015.1 Solen grandis | reverse complement strand
TTCATCGTCCTAGGACTATTGCAACATATTAAAATAAGCGTTTAGTTAGGAAGAAGAAAAGAATAATAACATTAAAAAAATGACGTCACGTGACGTCATATGACGTTTATTTTCTCATAAATTCTTAAGACACCCAGAGACCTACTAACTGACAAAATTTCAACTTTCTATCTCAAATAGGACAGTTTTTATAAGCATTTAAAAATTGACGTCATTGGTTCGAAACTTGGATCCGCCATATATGCTTGGACTTTTCGAATTTTGAAAAACGGACAACGGTATATACAATAAGAACGTAATATTCACATTCTGTGAAAATTTGATGAAAATCGGCCCATTAATAATGGCTCTGGACCGTGTACAAACTTTTGTAGTCAATTTCAAATGTGACGTCATATGACGTCATAGGCTTCTGAAAATCATTGAAATCAAAATTTCAGCGTCTCATTCATTTGTCATTAAATTTGCATCGTCCTTCGATAATTTCAACATATAGAAATACTCTTGTTAATATTTGAAATACATTTTCATTTATAGACGTCACGTGACGTCATATGACATTTATTTTTACAAAATGTATAAGACTCCGAGAGACCTATATACTGACCAAATATCACTTTTCTATCTCAAATAGGACCGATTTTATAAGCATTTAAAAATTTACGACCTTGGTTCGAATCTTGAATTCGCTATAGAACCATGGACTTTTCGAATTTTGAAAAACGGACATCGGTATACACAATAAGAACTTAATATACACTTTCTGTGAAAATTTGATAAAAATCGGCCCATTAATAATGGCTCTGGACTGTGTACAAACTTTCTTAGTCAATTTCAAATGTGACGTCATATGACGTCATAGACTTCTGAAAATCATTGAAATCGAAATTTCAGCATCTGAAGCATGCGGCATTAAATTTTCATTGCCCTTCGAAAATTTCAATATATAGAAATAATCTTGTTAGAATTAGAAATTCATTATCATATAACGACGTCACGTGACGTCATATGACATTTATTTTCACAAAATATTTAAGACTCCCAGAGACCTATATACTGACCCAATATCATCTTTCTATCTCAAATAGGACCGATTTTATAAGAATTTGAAAATTTACGACCTTGGTTCGAATCTTGGAATCGCTATAGAACCTTGGACTTTTCGAATTTTGAAAAACGGACACCGCGATGCACAACTAGAACATAATATACACATTCTGTGAAAATTTGATAAAAATCGGTTCAAAAATAATGGCTCTGGACCGCGTACAAACTTTTGCAACTTATTTCAAGTGTGACGTCATATGACGTCATAGAGATATGAAAATCATAGAAATCAAAATATCATCTCTTGGAGAATATGGCATCAAAATTTCATTGTCCTTGGACCATATTAACATATATAATTATGTGTTTAAAAATTAGAAAATTGATGACGTCATATGACGTCACAAGACGTCCATTTTCACAAAATATTTAAATCTATCGGAGATCTATATACTGACAAAATATGAACCTTCTCTCTCATTTAGGGACGATTTTATGAGCATTTATCAATTTGACGTCCTTGGTTTGAATCTTGCATTCGCCATAGAACCTTGGGCTTTTCGAATTTTGAAAAACGGACACCGAGATGCACAACTAGAACATAATATACACATTCTGTGAAAATTTGATAAAAATCGGTTTTTTAATTTTCGCTCTGTACCGCGTACAAACTTTTGTAGCAATTCCCCAGTGTGACGTCATAATGACGTCATAGGCATTTGAAAATTATAGAATCTTTTAATTACGCATATGAATAATATGCCATCGAAATTCCATTCTCCTAGGACGATTGCAACATATGAAAATCCATGAGGAAGAAAAGAATAATAATAATAATAATAATAATAATAATAACTAGACTTCTTTTGTTCTGGACAAAAGAAAGGGCTTTCTGCACTGCAAACCATGTCAAACCTGATCATACTTATTTTATTTTCTGAAATACACCATCTTTAAAAATTGAAGGAAATCCGTCCCGTATTGACAGCTGTAGAGTGCAAACATAAATGAAAAACAGAGGAAATATGTGATGTCATATAACATAATTAAAATTTTAAAGTCATTGCATTCAAAAGGGAATATGTGGCTTTGTTTTCAGTTATAATTTCATAATGCTAATTTTTCCAGAACCATCTTTAAGATAACTACATGTACAATAATATTCAATCTTCGTGTTCTGCAAGGGAATGAAGTATCACTAGTCCTCTTAACACGTTAAAAAGGTATACAAGATTCCTTTTCTACGAAATATCAACTGGGATCAACTGCAGAAGCACAAGGATTTTTTTTTCTCCAGAAATTCTTACTTTCATGCAACTATGATGTCCGATTTTAAAAACCCAGGTATGGTTAGAAAGGTCTTCTGAATTGAAACATGTACTTACTTTAGGTTTAAACCTATCTGTTTTTGCGATATATAAAGTTATTCCTCCCCCCAAAAAGGCAAAAATCGGCAAAAAGATATTCATGTCAACTACTACCATTCGACAAATAACTTAATACACTGCACTGCATCATGATAAAAAAATTGTTCTTTATGATATTTTCAACAAGAGGGCCAAGGTGGCCCTAAAGACTCTCACCTGAGAAAAACTGTTATCATTGCCTGTAGAAGTTATTAAATTATAGCATAGTTGTACTGAAGACATAATCCATCAGATTATTTATAATTCCACGAACTAAAGAGAGCCTGTTGTCGAAATTTGAAGTCAAACTTGACTAAACAAATATGGCTTAAAACACACAAATTTAAACATCAAAAGGGGCATAACTCCTGACCTAATTGGCAGATCAGCCATTATCGAACTTGGCAGAAAGAATATGGCTATATACATTGTTCTAAAGATTGAAGATGATTATTTCAGAAATGAAGATGCTAGAGTGCAAATAAAGTGAAATATTACATTTTTATATATCAAAAAGGGGCATAACTCCTGACCTAATTGACATATATCAGCCATAATCGAACTTGGCCAAAAGAATATGGCTATAAACATTGTCATAGAGTTTAAGATGATTCTTAAGAAATGAAGATGCTACAGTGCAAAAAATAAAAATTGCATTGTTTAATATTTAAAGGAGCATATTTCCTAGCATATCAGCCATAATCGAATTGCCAGATTTTATGGTAATAAACATTGTCATAAAGTTTGAAGATGATTCTTAAGAAATGAAGATGCTAGAGTGCAAACAAAGGGAAAATTGGCATATTTTAATACTAAAAGGGGCATAACTCCTGACCTAAGAAGTTAATATCAGCCATAATCAAAGTTGACCGTGAGAGGATAATAATAAACATTGTCATAAAGTTTAAAGATGATTGCTTAAGAAATGAAGATGTTAGAGTGCAAAGTGACAATCTAGCTTTTTTCAATATTAAAAGGGGCATAACTCCTGACCTAATAGGCCGATATCAGCCATAATCGGACTTGACCAAGAATTTATGGTAATAAACATTGTTATAAAGTTTGAAGTTGATTACTTAAGAAATGAAGATGCTAGAGTGCAAACAAACTAATTGTGGACGACGGACGGCGGATTGACGGACAGGCGGACGGACAATGGACATTCATCGATTCTTATAGCTCATCTTTAGCACATGTGCTCAGGTGAGCTTAGAATTAATTGTTTCTTAGAAAAAGCAATCAAGTGATTAGGACTAATTGCAGAAGTGCATGAAAGAACGGTATAAATTAATTTTTATTTCTCATCTAACTTCCTTATATGATGTCCAATTTTAAAAAAGAAAGGCCTTTATATTTCCAACATTTCACTTGTTTCATGTTTCAACTTTTCTGTTACGTGTTCTGAGATATAGAAGTTATTTTTCAAAGAAACGGCAAAAAATCGGCAAAACGATGTTCATGTCTATTATTGCCCTTCGACAAATAACTTAATAATTAATGGCCCGATCATTAAAATCTGCATACCATTAGAACCGCATTGCATCACGCTAATAATACTGTTCTTTATGTTATTTTCAAAAATTAATAGTTTCTTAGAAAAAAAACAATTAAATGATAGGGACTAACTGCAGAAATGCATGAAAGAACGATTTAAATGACTTCTTATTTCTTATCTTACTTCCTTATAGGATGTCCGATGTCCAATTTTAAAACGCTAGGTACCATTAGAAAGGCCTTTAAATTTCCAACATTTCACGTGTTTCATGTTTCAACTTTTCTATTACGGGTTTTGAGATATAGAAAGTTATTTTTCAAGAAAACGGCAAAAGTCGGCAAAAAGATGTTCATGTCTATTATTGCCTTTCGACAAATAACTTTATAATTTATGGTCCGATCATTAAAATCTGCATATCATTAGAACCGCATTACATCATGCAAAAAAATAAAAATGTTCTATATGTTATTTAAAAAAAAAAATAATAGTTTCTTCGAAAAAAGGAATCAAGTGATCGGGACTTACTGCGGGAGTGCATGAAAGAACGGTTTTACTGAATTCTTATTTTTCATGTAACTTCCTTATATTACGTCCAATTTTAAAAAGCTAGGTACCGTTAGAAATGTCTTTTGATTTCCCACAATTCACTTGCTTCATAATTGTATGTATCTTTAAACACGGGCGGTTAAACCTTGAGCACACGGCAAAAATCGGGGATAAATATGTTCATATCGTTTTGTTTTTCCTTATAACTGAATGAATATTAGGTCAATCTTTAAAATTTAAACACCAAAAGAACGGCCGGGCATTGATCTACAAATAATATTCATACTCTTATTAACAAAAATCAATAATTATCGAGATATAAGTAGTTAAGTGCGCTTAGGGTTGCAGCATTTTTGTTTTTCTGCAATATCTCAACTGATTCAACCCCGATCTTCAAAAACTATATGTCGTCTGAAAGGCATTTCAAAGCACTACAAATTATACGCATAGTGTCTCGATAAAATATTTTTCGTTTTTGAGATATTTATGGCCGAAGAAAAAAACGATAATTGACATGTGACCTTGACCTTAGCTATTTTCCGGAACCGGAAGTGACTGATGACAATAAGAGGCTATTTTGCACCTTCAATGAAAATTTTATGCAAATCGGTCAAAAACTTTGTCTTCCAGTGCTAAAAAACCGTATATTTTAGATAAAACATTTGATAACGCGTCATGACGTCATTTTACGTCATACGACGTCAATCTTCTCAGAACCGAAAGAAATCAATAGGACACATATTCTGTCCAAATTTCATGTTTCTAGCTTATCTGAGTGCTTCGTAATACTTCAATACATTTTCTGGTCCAAAGTTCGAAACTTGGTTCAGCCATAGATCCTTGATCTTTTCAAATATTGCAAAACGTATATAATCCTGCACAACAAGAACATAACATATACATTCTGTGAAAAAATCAAGTAAATCGGTCCAATCATGACGGCTGTAGAGCTCGAACAAGCTTTTGTAGCTTTTTTCAGCCCTGACGTCATGTGACGTCACATGAAGAAATAAATTATGACGATCAAAAGCGCCAAAGTCACTGTGCATACTATTAAAATTTCATGCTGCTAGCTCATCGGCAACCTGTTTTAATTTGAACCTCAAAAGGAAGAAAAAAGTAGAATAATAATAATAATAACTAGACTTCTTTTGTTTTGAACAAAAGATAGGGCTTTCTGCACTGCCAACCATGACAATCCTGGTGTTTTTCGAATTTTGGCAAACCTATATAATCCTGCACAATGAAGTCGTAATATATAACTTCTGTGAAAATTCCATGCCAATCCGTCCATAAATGACGGCTGTACAGCGCGGATGAACTTTGGTAGCTTTTTTAAGTTTTGATGTCATGTGATGTCATATGAAAATTTTAATCATTAAATCTTAATGTTCATGATTACCTACATAGGACATTAAATTTTCATTGTATATGAACCTTTGCAACTTGAGTAAATTGACATTCAGGAATCGGAAATTCTCTACAATTTGATGACGTCATATGACGTCATATGACGTTCATCTTTACAAAATGCAAAGGAAACACAGAGACATATAATCTCGCCAAATATCAAATTTCTATCTCATCTAGAAACGATTTTATACGTTTTTAAAATTTGACGTCCTTGGTTCGAATCTTGGATTCACCATAGAAACTTAGTTCTTTCGAATCTTGGCAAACCTATATAATCCTGCACAATGAGTCGTAATATATAACTTCTGTGAAGATTCCATGCCAATCTATCAATAAATGACGGCTGTACAGAGCGGACAAACTTTGGTAGTTATTTATAGTTCTGACGTCATGTGACGTCATATGCAAATTTTAAATATTGAATCTAAATGTTCCTGATTATGTACAAAGGACATTTAATTTTCATTGTCTATGAAGCTTTGCAACATGAGTAAAATTGACATCAAGATATCAGAAATTCTTTACAACTTGATGACGTCATATGACGTTATATGACGTTAATCTTTACAAAATACAAAGGAAACACAGAGAGAAATAATCTCGCCAAATATCAACTTTCTATCTCATCTAGAATCGATTTTATATGGATTTGAAATTTGACGTCCTTGGTTCGAATCTTGGATTCGCCAAAGAACCTTAGTTCTTTCGAATCTTGGCAAACCTATATAATCCTGCACAATAATGTCTTAATATATAACTTCTGTGAAAATTCCATGACAATCCGTCCATAAATGACGGCTGTACAGCGCGTACAAACTTTGGTAGCTATTTTTAGTTCTGACGTCATGTGACGTCATATGAAAAATTTAAACATTACATCAAAATGTTCATGATCACCTACAAAGGACGTTCAATTTCCATTGTTTATGAACCCTTGCAACATGAGTAAATTGACATCAAGAAATCGGAAATTCTATACAACTTGATGACGTCATATGACGTCATATGACGTTCATCTTTACAAAATGCAAAGGAAACACAGAGACGTATAATCTCGCCTAATATCAACTTTCTATCTCATCTAGAAACGTTTTTATATGGATTTGAAATTTGATGTCCTTGGTTCGAATCTTGAATTCGCCATAGAACCTTAGTTCTTTCGAATCTTGGCAAACCTACATAATCCTGCACAATGAGGTCGTAATATATAACTTCTGTGAAAATTCCATGCCAATCCGTCTATAAATGACGGCTGTACAGCGCGTACAAACTTTGGTAGCTATTTTTAGTTATGACGTCATGTGACGTCATATGAAAATTTTAAACATTGAATCTAAATGTTCATAATTACCTACATAGGACATTTAATTTTCATTGTCTATGAACCTTTGCAACATGAGTAAATTGACATCAAGAAATCAGAAATTCTATACAACTTGATGACGTCATATGACGTCATATGACGTTCATCTTTACAAAATGCAAAGGAAACACAGAGAGGAATAATCTCGCCAAATATCAACTTTCTATCTCCTCTAGAATCGATTTTATATGGATTTGAAATTTGACGTCCTTGGTTCGAATCTTGGATTCGCCATAGAACCTTAGTTCTTTTGAATCTTGGCAAACCTATATAATCCTGCACAATAAGGTCTTAATATATAACTTCTGTGAAAATTCCATGAAAATCCGTCCATAAATGACGGCTGTACAGCGCGTACAAACTTTGGTAGCTATTTTTAGTTCTGACGTCATGTGACGTCATGTGAAGATAAAAATAACATATTCCAAAATGCCATTACTTCATGTATCTGTTGATAGAATTTCTTTGTCCTAGACCTTCAGCAACTTAATGAAATAACAACATGAAAAGGTTGGAAAAAAAGAATAATAATAATAATAAAAGACAGAACAAACCCAATAGGTCTTTCTGCGGAAAGCAGAAAGCCCTAATAAACAGAACAAACCCAATAGGACTTTCTGCTAGAGGCAGAAAGCCCTAATAAAAACATTACAAAAACAATAGGTCTTTCTGCTAGAGGCAGACAGCCCTAATAATAACTAGATGTCATTCGTGAAAACGAATGATAGGACTTTCTGCAAGCTATGTTAATGCAAAAAGCAGGAGATAGAAGTTTCATGTAATGACTCACCTCTGGTAGTATGTCATTGTTCATGCTGAACAATTGACATTATATTCCGAAATTAGTGCAAATGATAAGAACTAAGTATTAGTCTGTGACGTAACATGATGTCATATGACGTCAGGACATGACTGCAAATTTGATTTCTAGTTTAAAGGTCCTATGTTTGAATCTTACTTCAGCCGCAATACTTCGGTTTTTCGGAATTAAGGTTAGCTCATAAAATATTCACACCTTAGTTTCAAGATGTACCATCTGTAAAAATTTGAAGAAAATCTGATCATAAATGGCGGCTGTAGAGCGCAAATACCATTTTCACTATTATTAGCTCTGACGTCACATGACGTCATAGGGTGCTGAAAATTCTTTTGTTCAAAAGCTCATACTTTACTGTCATAACACTGAAAATTTCATTATTCTGAACAACTGGCATCATGACGAAATCAAGCCCCAAATTAGGATTAAGTGGTATGCTTATGACGTCCTATGACGTCACGATTCAAAATATTTGCAGAAATGCTGCAGAACTGCAAACTGTGATATAACGTCACATTAATATGAATTACATTGCATTCTAAAGCACACGGATTGATGTAAATACCATTAGCTTTCCATGGTCCTGGGAAGTAAACAACATATTAAATTAACGCGTATATATCAGAAATTATTTTTGACCTTATGACGTCATATGACGTCATGTGACGTTCATCTTCATAGAATGTAAAGCACTCTTGGAGACTTATATACTATCCAAATATAATATTATATTTCTAACTCATCTGGAAACGATTTTATACGCATTTGAAATTTGACGTCAATGGTTCGAATTTTGCATCCGCCATAAAACCTTTGCATTTTCGAATTTGGAAAAACGGACACCGGAATGTACAACTAGACTTTAACATGCACATTCTGTGAAATATTAATGAAAATCGGCCCAGAAATAATGGCTGTAGACCGCGTACAAGCATTTTTAGACGACGTCAAGTTTAACGTCAAAACACGTCATAGTCAAATGAAAATTATTGAAATGGTAACAGTTCTATCTGAAGCAAATGCTATTAAATTTCAAGGTGCTCGGACGTAAACAACATATAAAAATTAACACATAAAAATTAGAAATTACCTTTCACCTCATGACGTCATACCCTCGAGATTTATATTCTGTCCAAATATCATCTTTCTAGCTCATTTGTAAGCGATTTTATACGCATTTGAAATTTGACGTCAATGGTTCGAATCTTGGATTCGCCATAGAACTATTGCCTTTTCGAATTTTGAAAAGCGGACACCGGAAGGCACAACTAGAGCCTAACATACGCATTCTGTGAAATTTTGATGAAAATCGGTCCAGAAATAATGGCTGTAGACCGCGTACAAACATTTTTAGACGACGTCAAGTTTGACGTCAAAGCACGTCATAGTAAAATGAAAATTATTGAATTGCAAACAGTTCTATCTGAAGCATATGCTATTAAATTTTCAAGGTGCTCAGACTTGTACAACATATAAAAATTAACACGTAAATATTAGAAATTACCTTTCACCTCATGACGTCATATGACGTCATTTGACGTTCATCTTCAGAGAACGTAAAGTAACCCTTGAGACTTATATTCTGTCCAAATATCATCTTTCTAGCTCATTTGTAAGCGATTTTATACGCATTTGAAATTTGACGTCAATGGTTCGAATCTTGGATTCGCCATAGAACCATTGCCATTTCGAATTTTGAAAAACGGACACCGGAAGGCACAAATAGAGCCTAACATACACATTCTGTGAAATTTTGATGAAAATCGGCCCAGAAATAATGGCTGTAGACCGCGTACAAACTTTTTCACCTTACGTCAAATCTGACGTTATATGACGTCATATGAATATGAAATTCATTGCATTCGAAAGCACATGGTTTGAAATATATGCCATAAAATTTTCATTGTTCTGGGCCATTGGCAACACATCGAAATTAACACAAATACAAGAGGAAGAAAAAAAGAATAAGAAGAATAAGAATAATAAAAAACATAACAAACCCAATAGGACTTTCTGCCGAAAGGGCAGAAAGTCCTAATAAACATAACAAACCCAATAGGACTTTCTGCTTTACGAATAAGTCATTAGGAAATGATAGTGTTTCCTATACATTCTGTGAAAAGTTTAGGAAAATCCATCCATTTATAATGTCTACTGAGCGCATACAAACTTTTTGACCTGACGTCTTTTCTACGTCATATGAATATGAATTCATTGCATTTAAAAATTCGGCATCTAAAATACATGTTATAAAATCTTCATGATTCTGGACCATTCGGATCACATTGAATTTATTGCGCGAGAAAGGAAAACATATAAGAACGTCATGGCTTTAAATGACGTCAGGTATATGAAATTCTAAAGAAACCTATGAAATTACAACATGAGCAAATTTCATTTTTCTATCTCATCTCGGGGCTCTGAAATATTTAAATTAATTTTGAGGTCATATTTTCGAGACTTGGATTCACCAAAGAACCTTGGTCTTTTCAATATTTGAAAAGGAAAGTAAGGATGCACGATTAAAGCGTAACTTACACACTCTGAGAAAATTACAAGAAATTACAAGACCTGGAGACTTATAATCTGCCCAAATATCAGTTTTCTAGCTCATCTGGAAGCGATTTTATACGCATTTGAAATTTGACGTCAATGGTTCGAATCTTGGATTCTCCATAGAACCATTGCCTTTTTGAATTTTGAAAAACGGACACCGGGATGCACAACTAGAGGCTAACATACACATTCTGTGAAATTTTGATGAAAATCGGTCCAGAAATAATGGCTGTAGACCGCGTACAAACATTTTTAGACGACGTCAAGTTTGACGTCAAAACACATCATAGTCAAATGAAAATTATTGAAATGCAAAATGTTCTATCTGAAGCATATGATATTAAATTTTCAAGGTGATCGAACGTTTTCAACATATAAAAATTAACACGTAAAATTTAGAAATTATTTTTCACCTCATGACGTCATATGACGTCATACGACATTAATCTTCTGAAAATATAAAGGAAACCTAGAGACTTATTTTCTGTCTAAATATCTTCTTTCTACGTCATCTGAAAGCGATTTTATACGCATTTGAAATTTGACGTCAATGGTTCGAATCTTGGATTCGCCATAGAACAATTGCCTTGTTGAATTTTAAAAATCGGACACCGGGATGCACAACTAGAGCCTAACATACACATTCTGTGAAATTTTGATGAAAATCGGATCAGAAATAATGGCTGTAGACCGCGTACAAATATTTATAGACGACGTCAAGTTTGACGTCAAAACACGTCATAGTTAAATGAAAATTATTGAAATGCAAAATGTTCTATCTGAAGCATATGCTATTAAATTTTCAAGGTGCTCGGACTTTATCAACATATAAAAATTAACATGTAAAATTTAGATATTACTTTTCAACTCATTACGTCATATGACGTCAAACGACATTCATCTTCTGAGAATATAAAGGAAACCTAGAGACTTATATTCTGTCTAAATATCATCTTTATAGCTTATCTGTAAGCGATATTATACGCATTTGAAATTTAACGTCAATGGTTCGAATCTTGGATTCGCCATAAAACCTTTGCATTTTCGAATTTTGAAAAACGGACAGCGCGATGCACAACTAGAGTATAACATACATATTCTGTGAAATTTTGATGAAAATCGGCCCAGACATAATGGCTGTAGACCGCGTACAAAATTTTTTAGACGACGTCAAGTTTGACGCCAAAACACGTCATAGTCAATGAAAATTATTGAAATGCAAAATGTTTTATCTGAAGTATAAACTATTAAATTTTCAAGGTGCTCGGGTGTTTCCAATATATAAAAACTTACATGTAAAATTTAGAAATTTCTGTTCATATCATGACGTCAAATGACGTTCATCTTCTGAAAATGTAAAGAAAACCTAGAGACTTATATTCTATCCAAATATCATCTTTCTAGCTCATCTGTAAGCGATTTTATACGCATTTGAAATTTCACGTCAATGGTTCGAATCTTGGATTCGTCATAGAACCATTGTCTATTCGAAATTTGAAAAACGGACACCGGGATGCACAACTAGAGTGTAACATACACATTCTGTGAAAATTTGATGAAAATCGGTGCAGAAGTGTTGGCTGTAGACCGCGTACAAACTTTTGTAGACAACGTCAAATTTGACGTCATATGACGTCATAGGCATCTGAACTATATGCCATTTAATTTTCATCGTCCTTGGACCATGGCAACATATAGAAATTAAAGCGTAGAAAAGAAGAAGAAAAAATAACTAGATTTCATTCGTTGATACGAATGATAGGACTTTCTGCTACATTTGTCAAACACAAAAAGCGAAAAAAGTAAAAGGATATCAAATTCCTGCCTTTAACTTGTTTTTGTAGGGCAATAACTTCCATACACTTTGAAAAATTAACTTGGAGGATATGGAAAAATTAACTAAAAATCATTTTTTATATTAATTTCATTTAACTTGACCTATTTCTATAATCTATGTAACAAAACAAATTTATTGAATTGCTTACAGTTCGATTGTCACATAATTCGGTCTAGCTTTGAAGGTTTTCAAGATATAAGCAATGATTGAATTTAACATTTTTCCCAAAATGGAAGTGACATTGTTCCATATGATAAAATGCTGTACCTTCAGTAAGAATTCAAGCAAATCAAACAAAAAAATAAGGACTACAATTCTTAAAAACCATTTAATTTTAACAAAACAATTTTGGCCATATATGATCACATGACGTCATAAGACGTTCATCTTCTCAAAATGTAAAGAAGACTTAGAGACTTATACTGAAATGTAACGTCAATGCTTTTAATCTAGAGCGTAACATACACATTCTGAGAAATTTTGATGAAAACACGTCTAGAAATTATGGCTGTAGACCGCGTATAAACTGTTGTAGACAAGGTCAAGTTTGGTGTCATATGACATCATAGGCATTAGAAAATCAAGGAAATGAAATATTCAGTATCTTAAATATATGCAGGACATTTTTCATGCCCCTGGGACCTTTACAATATATAGAAATTTATGCATAGATATCAGAAATACTTTTTGACGTAATGACGTAATGTGACGTAAAATGTCGTTCTTCCTCACAGAATACAAAGAAGTCTTAGAAACTAATATTCAGTCTAAATATCAGCTTTCTAGCTCATCTGGAAGCAATTTTATACGTATCTGAAATTTGACGTCAATGGTTCGAATCTTGGATTCGCCAAACAACCTCTGCCTTTTCGAATTTGGAAAAACGGACACCTGGATGCACAACTAGAGCGTTACATTCACATTCTGTGAAATTTTGATGAGAATCGGTCGAGAAATAATGGCTGAAGTCCGAGTACAAACATTTTTAAACGACGTCAAGTTTGACGTCAAAACACGTCATAGGCAAATGAAAATCATTGAAGTGCAATATGTTTTATCTGAAGCATGTGCTATCAAATTTGGAAGGTGCTCGGACGTTTTAAACATATAGAAGTTTACATATAAGCTTTCTAGTTCATGTGGAAACGATTTTATACGCATTTGAAATTTGACGTCAATGGCTCGAATCTTGAATCCGACATTAAATCTTTGCATTTTCGAATTTGGAAAAACGGACACCGGGATGCACAATTAGAGTGTAACATACACATTCTGTGAAATATTGATGAAAATCGGCCCAGAAATAATGGCTGTAGACAGCGTCGTATATTTTAAGACGACGTCACGTTTGACGTCAAAACATGTCATAGTCAAATGAAAATTATTGTCATAAAAATGTTATATCTGAAGCATATGGTATTAAATTTTCAAGGTGCTCGGACGTTTTCAACATAAAAAAATTAACATATAAAATTAGAAATTACTTTTCACCTCATGACGTCATATGACGTTCATCTTCTAAGGATCTAAAGAAAACCGAGAGACTTATATTTTGTTTAAATATCACCTTTCTAGCTCATCTCTAAGCGATTTTATACGCATTTGAAATTTGACGTCAATGGTTCGAATCTTGGACCAGCCATAGAACCATTGCCTTTAAAAATTTTGAAAAACGGACACCGCGATGCACAACTAGAGCCTAACATACACAATCTGTGAAATTTTTATGAAAATCGGTCAAGGATTAATGGCCATAGACCGCGTACAAACTTTTGTAGACAACGTCAAGTATGACGTTATATGACGTTATAGGCATATGAAATTCATTGAAATAAAAATTTCAGCATCAGAAGTAAAAGCCATTAAATTTTCATCGTTCTTGGACCATTGCATTATATAGAAATTAACGCGTAGAAAGGAGGAAAAAAAGAATAACTAAATTTCATTCGTTAATACGAATGATAGGACTTTCTGCAACATTTTGAAATGTAAAGATTAATACCGTTAGAAAGAATATATATTATATTTCCTATCTTTTACTCTTTTTTTTTTCATATGGACTTCTCATGCATGAATTTTGTGAAGTAAGCCATATGTCAAAAATAAATAAATCTTTATTTCGATATCGCTTTCTTAAAACTTGACCAATTTTAGTTGTTGTTGTTGTTGTTGTTGTATTGAGGTTTACCGTCGCTGTGATAGTATTTCAATCATATAGAGACGTTCAGCTAATTACAGGTGGAGGAAGACCCCGAGTACACAGAGGTACCCGGATAGAACCACCGACCTACCGCAAGCCAGCTGGAAGGCTTCCTCACATGAAAAATCCGAAGTCCCTACCGGAATTCGAACCCACATCGGTGAGGGGCTGAGAGATTCCAATTTAAGTATTGTAGGTACCAAAATATATGTCCTGAAAATCCCTACAATTCAATTGTAGCATATTTGGGTCTAGTTTTATAGGTTTTCAAAATATAAGCAATTAAACTTAAACCTATTAATTCTGCATATCAAAATTCTTTTTTTTTAATTTCGTGTACAGCCGCGGGAATAAAACCGTAAATGCTACCATGCAATAGAATCGTCGACGCGTGTAGCCTCTGCTTGAGGCAGAAAGCCCTAATAATAAGAAAAAAACATAACAAACCCAATAGGTCTTTCTGCTTCAGGCAGAAAGCCCTAATAAAAAAAAAAAAAAAAACAGTACAAACCCAATAGGACTTTCTGCCAGTAGGCAGAAAGTCCTAATAAGAAAAAACACTAGAACCGCAAAGCGGCATCTCGGTTTTCGCTTTTAACTTGACTAGTAAGAATACTGGTTTCAACTGCAGACATAATTGATTGATATTAACTTAATTCGAACATTATTAACATATAAAAGTGAAATACGTTGTCAGAAAGTTTGAAAAAGAAGATACTTAATACAAAACAATCGTGTACTATATTACAAAGGGATATCTCCTGACCTTATTTGATGATAACAGCCTTAATCGAATTTGATCGAGAGGGTGTGTTAAAAAATGAAAATATAAAGTTTGGAATTAAAAGTTGAATATTAGAATAAAATTTTTTTTTTCTTTATTTTTTTAATATTCATGGGGAAAACTCAATATATAACTAGCTGATAACATTTGTTAACCTTTTTGCCCGAATTTAGGAAAGAAAACGGTGGTTAAGTTTAAAAATGATTGCTTAGAATATGAACACGCAAGAAATCGCGAGTTTGAACTAAAATTTATTTACGATTTTTCGATAAAGGACCAAACTTTGTACTGCTGCCAAATGAAGTCCGATCTTCAAAATCTAAACACAACTACAAAGATCTCTTCCCGAACTAATTTTTTGTTCATATACTCTCCACAAAATATTTAAGATTTGGATCTATTTTGAGCTGAAGAAAATGGCAATTATCGTTATATAATCTTGACCAATGAAAATACTGTTTAATGTTTGATTTATGAGAATCTGTGTGTCATAAAACTACACAACCAGTGGAGAGAATGATGAAGCTTGAACAAAGACACACACACACACACTAAAAACTCATGTTTTTGAAATTGTAATTCATCCAATTAGTGAAGTTTGCCGCATGCTGTTGACAAACAATACATACCCTTAACTCGCGTACCCAAATATTCTCTGTATATATGTTTAGCAAATTAAATAATGCAAGTATAATTCATCTATCTTATCTAAAATAATATTAAACAGGTTTCTCATAGACCTTATCCTATTTGCACTTTTTAAGAGGTGCTCTCAACAAGAAAAAAACGCTGGAAACCGCATTTGAATCAGACTTCAACTTTTTTAGGTATCACCAAAAAGTGATTTGAGTACAGAGCACCCTAGCGGTAAAATGAGAATATTGATGAATATTTCTTCAACTGGGTACCTAGAAATGAACCAAATAGCTCAATTAAGTATGCAATATGCATTGGTTGAATTATCTAATATGTTCTTAGATGTCCCAATTTTGATCTACCAAACTGATTTACGTTTATTTCGATAAAGGATCAAACTTTGGAGTACTGTCAAAAGACCAAATGAAATTGGATCTTCAAAAACTAAACACCAATGGAAAGATCTCTTCACAGACTAAAACTTTTGTTCATATACTTTCTATAAAATATTTTTAGATTTGGGGCTATTTTATGCCGATAAAAATAATAATAATTGGTATATTACCTTGACCTTTGCATATATTGCTTGATTTTTTTCTATGAGTTTATTTGTTTTATAAAAATGCATTAACAGTGAAAAAATGATGAAGATTGCATAAAAAATAAAGTCAGGAGCTGCAAATAACCTTAAAAGTCATGCTTTTAAAATGTTGATTTTTCGAAAATATTGGTTATGTTTGACCGCGTACTGTGGACAAACCATGTATTTCTCAAAATCGCCACACCATATATTTTGTGCGTATATGTCTTGCGAACCATATGCAACAAACAAAATTCCCCTCTCTCATCTCTGAATAAAATGGGGAATTTTTCGTAGACCTACCCTCATTTCACCGTTTTTTCGAGATACGAACGTTCAACCTCCTGTAGCACGAAAGTTTTATATACACAAATTTTTGTAACCTATCAAATTTTATTAAATTTCTAACAAGGAACACAATGCAAAATACCGCATTTGAATCGGACCTCAAATAACAGAGTTATTAGCACTCAGTAACTTTTACAAAACGCCCCCTAGCGGCAAAACTAAGACAAAAATGAAAATTTTCTCAACGTTAGGATCAAATTCAGATCATAGGACAAAACTAGTAAAAAAATCAGAAATGTGACTTTTTTCTATCATGGTGATATGCCGTTCACAAAAAAAGGTTAGAAAAATAATAATAAAACTAGATTTCATTCGTTGATACGAATGATAGGACTTTCTGCTAACATTGAACAATATAAAGATTAATTCCGTTAGAAAGAATATATATTAAATTCCCTACCTTTTACTTTTTTTTTTTTCGAATGGAATTTCTCATGCATGAACTTTTTGAAATAAGCCATATTCCAAAAATAAACAAGTAACTGGTGTTGCAAGCAACACTTGAGTCCCCTACCGGTGAGGTGCATAATTTTTCCATTACCACAGCAACCAGAATTTTGGTCCAAGAAAAACAAGACTTTGGTTAAAGTAAATGTAAGGGAATATTTAAGTTATGTCCATTTAAGCAAGACTTACATGTAGAGTTGTTGTCTCTGCTGTGCCCACTATACAATTCATGCAAGCAAGACAGATGCAAGAAATAGAATTAATAATAGTTAGCTTGCCTGATCCAAAATGTTTTTTCTTTAGTCTTTAGTCTTGTTGATGAGAAATGAGAACTTTCACTCTGCATCCCCCCCCTGACTATATACATGCCTTATAAAATTTATTATAAAGTTATCGCGGTCGCGTGATCCCATTTTTTGCCATATTTTCACTATTTCCGTTACCATAGCAACCACAATTTTAGTCAAAGAACAAAATTAAAATGATGTGCATAATCTACATATTGCCAAATTTTTTGTTTAAAGTTATCAGGGATCCCATTTTTGCCATATTTTACTATTTCCATTAACATAGCAACAACAATTTTAGTTGAAGAACAAAAATAAAACAACGTGCATAATCGACACATTGCCATCTAGTTCCAAGTAAGTTTCATCAAGTTAGCTTGCTTAGTTATAAAGGGTGTCTTCCCAACTGTCCCACTTTTATATAAAACAGTAAAAATCAAGGTGGGACAGTTGGGAATCATGCTTAATTGGATAACAATAGACTGTCATGGATGAGTGACTATAGTCTTTACCTAAATGGATGGAATATTTCAGTGCAATTATTTGTCTTATTGTCTTATATTATTAAGAGCAATAGTATTTATGGTTAGTAATATATTGCATTAGTATTTATAATAAGTTATATGCTATTAGCAAAATTATTTATAATAAGTATTTATAATACTTATTATGTTTTAGGATGTTGTCAGTATTCTCTCTCTCTCTCTCTGAAATGAAGAAAACAAACTCTTTATGTTTTCATATAATATATTGCATTAGTATTTATAATAAGTTATATGCTATTAGCAAAATTATTTATAATAAGTATTTATAATACTTTTTTGGTGTTGTCAGTTTCTCTCTCTCTCTCTGAAATGAAGAAAACAAACTTTATGTTTTCATTTTTATATTTTTTAGGATGTTGTCAGTATTCTCTCTCCGTGTGGTACAATTTATTGTATTTTTTTAATTTGAAAACAAGCATTTCATTTAAACAACTGTGACATTCCACCCTACTGATCTGTTCTATACAGAGTTACTCGTCAAACCGAATCAAATGCGATGCACAATCGCATACTCCATCACAGTGATTTCTTCAGCCATGTACTTGTGTTTCAGGGCAGACAGTCTCTGTTCAAGTTGTCGGTATTTCCTCCTCTTCTTTTCTCTCACTCCTCCGGCACTGTGCTGAAGAATTTTGATAGCATTGGCAGCTTCATCCTTTGTATTGTTTCCAAGAACTTGTAAATGTTCGGATGTGACTGTCTCATACTTTTCTTTAGTTTGTTGTGCCAGCCTTCCAAGTTGTTTGTTGTTCTTGGTCCTTCTGTCTCGAAATGGTTTCCAGTTGTCCTTGTCTCCCTCAACCCAATGTTCAGTGACATAGTCTGTGAACCTTGAAACATCCACTGGAATCTCTGCATTTTCAGCATCCGTCAGTGCGACAAACCACACATCTTCAACATGTTGTATGGTGAATAGAGGCAGAACTGCAGCTCTTATTCCTATTTTCTTAAAGTCCTCATTCTCAGAATACAGTCCAACTAAGCCAAGCTTCTGTATCTTCCGCCAAACACACTGTGTGTAATGAAAAAAAACACCCTTTCACATTCACATTTGGAAACACTCTGCGAGCTGCCTGCTTGGTTGCTGCCTCAAAGTCTATCAGGAGTGTGTCTGGTCCCAGTTCCATTCCTATTTCCCTGCATTTCTGTTGAAGATGTTGAAAAAGTCTGCAGTAAATCCTTTCACTTTTTCCAGGCAGAAGGGCAAACACTAACGGATACATGTGTCCATCAATATATCCATGGAGTGTGTAGACCTGGCTGAATATGTCTGGGCACACATAAAATGTTCCGTCTCCATATATGGTTGGGTTCTGTGCCAGATGCTGGAGATTTGTTCTTGTAGCAAAAATCAGCATCCTGTTGTCATTCTCTGCCTCATCAACCAGTAGGAACTGCTCACCAGTGTGCGTTTCAGTCCATTTTCCATCCAAATCTATGTCACTCCTGGACTTTGGTATCCCCGGTCTCAATGCACCTCTTTCCCTGTATAGAGATGACTTGGTGGAGGGGAAGGTTGGTAATCCTTTGCAGACTTGTTCTGCATCTTCGTCCCATTCTCTGTCTCTCAGACTGGATATGACTTCTTCATATATTGACGGAATCGGCGTGGTTTCTTCGCGTGCCCTCTTTCGCATGAGTTGATTTATTTCATGGCGCTTCAGTTCCATGTGTTCGGCTGCATGATTATGGGTATTGGTCACAGAAACTGGAATGTTGTCAGCTGTTGTGATTTTAGCAGAACAGGTTCGGACATGACAGACCCAGTACACCCTTGTTGGTTTTCGGTTTTTGACCTGGTATCTGAATCCATTGTAAACCAGACTATCACCACCACGTTGGTTCTTGACAAACTGCACACTCACTTGTGCATTTGCCATTTTAGCTTATAATTTCAGACGATGTTACTTAGTGAAATTTTACTATCAAATGAAGACATTTACATCAGAATGTAAATATATTGTATCTGATACAGTTCAGTTCATTAATGAGATATCACAGTTTGAAAGTCACAATAAATTGATAACCAAAAATGTTAATTACTTCAAATCAAATTGTTTACCTTAAGTAGTAAACTGCTAGATCAAAGGACTTGTTTGTATTTCTTAATCCAATCACTTAGCAATATATACAGGATAAATGGACTTTAGTTGGACCAATCAATTAACACAATTTAAAGAAAAAAGTAGCAGAGGTGATAATTATCTTAATAAGTTCAAATTATTTTTTATCTTTATCAATTCACATAAGCTTTAAAGCCAGAGATCAAAGGAATGCATGTTTACACTATAAATTACAATTAATTTAGTAACCCTAATTAATGGACCTTAATAACACATTTTAGAAAGAAATAATACAATATAACTAAAACATGAAATTTTACCTCTTAAAATACAAAATCAAAAAAAAAATCAGAAACAAAATCAGATAATACAACTTCAATTCATTTTAATGTGTTGTAGTTTGAAATAGATTATAATCCCTTATCAAAACACACCCAGCAAGGTGCTAAAAATCTTGAGTGGGACAGTTGGGAAACAAAATATCAAAAAGTGGGACAGTTGGGCATAAACCGTTATAAAGTTATCGCGGGATCCTATTTTTGCCATATTTTCACTATTTCCGTTACCATAGCAACCACAATTTTAGTCGAATAAAAAAAATAAAACAATGTGCATAATCTACACATTGCTATCTAGTCATAAACCAAGTTTCATCAAGTTAGCTTGCTCAGTTATTAAGTTATCGCGGGATCCAGATTTGAGCGGACAGACAAACGGACGGACAGACGGAGGGCAAACCTATAGTCCTCTCCGGTGTGAACACCGGTAGGGACTAATAAATCTTTATTTTGATAAAGCTTTCTTATAACTTGACCAATTTTACTATTCTAGGTACCAAAATAAATGGCCTGAAATTCCATTGTAGCATATTTGGGTCTAGTTTTTATAGGTATTCAAAATATAAACAATTAAACTTAAACCTCTTAATTCTGCATATCTTTTTTTTTTTTTCATTTACAGTCGCGGGAATGAAATAGTAAATGCTACCATGCAATAGAATCGTCGACGCGTGTAGCCTCGTGAGTAAAATTCAAATAACACTTGTACATACGATCGAGACGACTGTATTACACAAAGTTACTAAATTTTGCGCTTTTAGCTAATGCCTAGGCACAGGGACTTGCTCCCATACACACACACACCACACACACACACTGTACATACACTATCAACAAGGGTGGACATCTTTTCAGGGGTCGACTCGCTTCAACTCCGTTTTTTCAAATCATTCAAATAAAGCTATGAAGTTAACATACGGAATCACTCAAATATAATTTCTCTATCGAAATATACAAAATCGTCGTGAAAATAATCCTCCTTTGTATGTTTATTTGTTTGAAATATATGCGAATCCGAGAAAAGGACAACAACCTGGACCAGCAGCGCACTACATTTCGGGATGATTCGGATTTTTAACGCTGCGAAATTGGTCAGCGATATTGCGATTATTTTCCCGCAATCTGTCAAACCGTTAAATTTAAGTTATTAAAGGGCTGACTATTCGGGCGTTTGAAAGAAAAAAAAAAACCCAGGCAGTAGGGAGAAATCAGCTGTTTCTTGTAATTTTCTTGTTGTAAAATAAATTATTTAAAGACTTAGATATAAATTCACTTGTCTGTGAGTGTGTGTTTTTAAATTGAAATAAATATCACAGGGATTTGAAGTTCAGTAGAATTTAGTATTCCGTATATATAAGAAAAATATGTTTTGTATGTATGGAGTACTATTATTTTCAGAATTTTATTTAAAATTACTGAACTTCAAATCCCTGTGATATTTATTTCAATTTAAAAACACACACTCACAGACAAGTGAATTTATATCTAAGTCTTTAAATAATTTATTTACAACAAGAAAATTACCAAGAAACAGCTGATTTCTCCATATTGCCTGGGTTTTTTTTTTCTTTCAACGCCCGAATAGTCAGCCCTTTAATAATTTAAATTTAACGGTTTGACAGATTGCGGGAAAATAATCGCAATATCGCTGACCAATTTCGCAGCGTAAAAATCCGAATCATCCCGAAATGTACTGCGCTGCTGGTCCAGGTTGTTGTCCTTTTCTCGGATTCGCATATATTTCAAACAAATAAACATTCAAAGAAGGATTATTTTCACGACAATTTTGTATATTTCGATAGAGAAATATATATTTGAGTGATTCCGTATGTTAACTTCATAGATTTATTTGAATGATTTGAAAAAACGGAGTTGAAGCGAGTCGACCCCTGAAAAGATGTCCACCCTTATTGATAGTGTATGTACAGTGTGTGTGTGTGTGTGGTGTGTGTGTAAAAAAATGGATTTTGCCGATTAAAATGTGTCAAAAGTCTGATCAAGATCCTGTGATTCGTGGCTGGAAATTCAAACTTTATTAAAATTTGTAAAAAACATTTATTTAATCACGACAACAATCAGATATTGTTCAGGAGGCGTCCCGATCCAGCCGTTTCCAGCAGAATTCGTCCCGATTATCCGTTCTCAATCCGATTCTGATCCGATACAGCAGAATTTGTCACGACATAGTCACGATTGTAATCCGACTAGACAAAATCGGCTGAGTTTCCCGAATGTTACGGGACGCACCTAACTGTCAGGAGTGCTTGGCCGACCTCTCCGGACCATTCCCGATCCGTAGGACTCTGTTATGAACATATACGACTGCGTTCAGACAATGATAGGACATTGAGGATAGTAATCCGACTTTTTCGCTTTTCGTGTCGTAGCGCTGTCTGATCTCAAACGGGAGCCATAATCGACACTGTGTGAACGCCGCATTACAGACAAATTAGCTTGCAGCGTCTTGAACGGATGACATGTGTTGATCATTTTGTTTAAAACGTCTACACTTATACACGCTCATGGTATCTCAAGCTGGCAATTAAATTACATTGTACTATAACATATATTTTCACATAGGTTATCATTTATCATAAATTTGGAATATAGCTTGTACAACATTTATCAATAGATGCAACAATAAAGTCGGGAAATTGCAATGTTTCAACAACGGTCTAGATGACATGTGTCAAAACGCTCAAAGGATTATGGGTAACACAATGCTGCAACTGATATTCATAAGTAACGTAAATAAAATGATTTGACAAAACATTAAATCATTGTCAACACTTGTTTAATTTGTTTGTTTTTTTTCGGTTTAACGTCCCACCGACAGTATTTCAGTCATTTGGAGACGATGTCTACTTAATGCAGTTATAGTGCTGCCACACTGCAGTATCACGTCGTAGACATGTGGCATGATATCACACCCAGTCACATTATCCTGATACCGGGCCAACCAGTCCTGCAACTACCCTTATATGCTAAGTGTCAAGCAAGGGAGCTATAACAGTACCATTTTTTTACGACTTTGGTATCGAACCCACGACCTCCCGCTCTCGAGGCGGACGCTCTAAACACTCGGCCACCGGGAACGGTACACCTGTTTAGCTAGTAATATCAATATGATATAAGTAAAAAGTTTTTTTTTTTTTCAATTTATATGACTAATACATATCTGTAAACTTACATTTTCCGAAAATGCTTCAATTAAGGTGAAAGCGAAAGTAGGATATTTTAGAAAATTCTTACAAATGGCTTTATATTCGTATTTTTTATGTAACTTCCTTATTTCTTGATCAATTTCAAAACTCTAGGTGCCAAAATAATCGTCTTAAAATTCTCTACATCTCACTTGCTTAATGTAAAACTTATTTCTAATGATTCTTAAGATATAAGTCGTAAAATTCTGACATGACGGCAAAATCGCTGAAATTCTATATGTTTAAATTTTTATTTTTGATGTTACTTATCCTTATACTTTGATCAATTTCAAACTTAAGGTACCAAAATAATCGTCTTAAAATTCTCTACATCTCATTCGCTGAATGTGTTTGAGTTATTTCATATGGGTTTTAAAGATATAAGCCTTGAAACTCTTACATAACGACAAAATCGCTGAAATTCTACATGTTTAAATTCTTATTTTTGATGTAACTTCCTTATACTTGGATCAATTTCAAAACTTTAGGTACCAAAATAATCGTCTAGAAATTCTCTACATTTCACACGCTTTATCTATAGGAATATTTTTAATACTTTTTGAGATACAAGCTCTTAAAACTCTTGAAAAATGAAAAAAATCACCAAAGCTATATGCACGAAATTCGTTTTTTCCCCATTACTCCATGAATCTTAGGTCAATCATTAAACTTTAAGCATCAAAAGAACGGCCAAACATTGCTCTACAAATAATATTCATCATCATATTTTCAAAAATCAAAGAATTTCGATATATAAACTGTTAAACACACTGAGGGTTACCGAATTTTGTTTTTTCCGCCATAACTCAACCGATTCAACCCCGATCATCAAAAACTAAATATAATCTGAAAGGTCTTTCTAAGCACTACAAATTATACGCATAGTGTCTCGATAGAATATTTACCGTTTTTGAGATATTTAAGGCCGAAGAAAAACCCGATAATTGATATATGACCTTGACCTTTGGGATTTTCCGGAAACGGAAGTGACATGGCTCTATAGATTCTAATACTGCATCTTCAGACAAAATTTTTAAGTAAATCATGCAAAAAATAAAGCCTACAGGGCTTAAAAACCGTTTAAGTTTTAATACGAAAGTTTTAAGAGCATTATGACGTCATGTGACGTCAAATCGCGTTCATCTTTTTCAGAATGTATAGAAGATCTGGAAACTAATATTCAGCCTAAATCTCAGCTTTCTAGCTTTTCTGGAAGCGATTTTATACGCATTTGAAATTTGACGTCATAGGTTCGAATTTTGGATTCGCCATAAAACATTTGCCTTTTCGAATTTGGAAAAACGGACACCGGGATGCACAACTAGAGCCTAACATACACATTCTGTGAAATATTGATGAAAATCGATCCAGAAATAATAGCTGTAGACCGCGTACAAACTTTTTCACCTGACGTCAAATCTGACGTTATATGACGTCATATGAATATACAATTCATTGCATCCGAAAGCTCATGGTTTGAAATATATGCCATAAAATTTTCATTGTTCTGAGTCAATGGCAACACCTCGAAATTAACACAAATATAAGAGGAAGAAAAAAAGAATAAGAAGAAGAAGAAGAAGCAGAAGAATAACTAGATTTCATTCGTTGATACAAATGATAGGACTTTCTGCTAACATTGAAAAATATAAAGATTAATACCGTTAGAAAGAATATATATTAAATTCCCTACCTTTAACTTTTTTTTTTCGTATGGACTTTTCATGCATGAACTTTGTGAAATAAGCCATATGGCAAAAATAAATAAATCTTTATTTTGATATCGCTTTCTTATAACTTGACCAATTGTAGTATTCTAGGTACCAAAATAAATGGCCTGAAAATCCCGTCAATTCTATTGTAGCATATTCTAGTTTATAGGTATTCAAAATATAAGCAATTAAACTTAAACCTCTTAATTCTGCATATCAAAATTCTTTTTTTTTTTCGTATACAGTCGCGGGAATAAAATAGTAAATCACGGTGCATACCCATATCGGCAGTCTCTCTGAGGAAATCGCTATATCAGCAGCTCTCTGCGTTTGCACCGGTCATTCTCTGCAATAAACACTAGCAAACGCTGGACGGAAGGGAAAGAAACAGACCAATGGTCATTTTTCAAAGGTGAGTTGCTCAATATTAAGTATTGCACGGAATATTAGAATATTTTAGCTATGTATATGCGTGTAAACTTTTCAATTATATACATAGCTAAGATACTCTAATATTCCGTGCAATACTTTATATTGAGCATTTCACCTTTGAAAAGTGACCATTGGTCTGTTTCTTTTCCTTCCGTCCAGGTTTGCAAGTTTTTATGGCAGAGAATGACCGGTGCGAACGCAGAGAGCCTGCCGATATTGCGATTTCCGCAGAGAGCCTGCCGATATGGTTATGCACCGTGTAAATGCTACCATGCAATAGAATCGTCGACGCGTGTAGCCTCGTGAGTTAAATTCCAATAACGCTTGTATATACGATCGAGACGACTGTATTACACAAAGTTACTTCATTTTGCGCTTTTAGCTAACGGACAAATTAGCTTGCAGCGTCTTGAACGGATGACATGTGTTGATCATTTTGTTTCAAACGTCTACACTTATACACGCTCATGGTATCTCAAGCTGGCAATTAAATTACATTGTACTATAACATATATTTTCACATAGGTTATTATTTATCATAAATTTGGAATATAGCTTATACAACATTTATCGATTGATGCAACAATAAAGTCGGGAAGTTGCAATGTTTCAACAACGGTCTAAATGACATGTGTCAAAACGCTCAAAGGATTATGGGTAACGCAATGTTGCAACTAATATGTATAAGTAACGTAAATAAAATGATTTGACAAAACATTAAATCATTGTCAACACTTGTTTAGTTTGTTTGTTGGGTTAAACGTCCCACCGACAGTATTTCAGTTATTTGGAAACGATGTCTACTTAATGCAGTTATAGTGCTGCCACACTGCAGTATCACGCCGTAGACATGTGGCATGATACCACACCCAGTCACATTATCCTGATACCGAGCCAACCAGTCCTGCAACTACCCTTATATGCTGAGCGTCAAGCAAGGGAGCTATAACAGTACCATTTTTTACGACTTTGGTATCGAACCCACGACCTCCCGCTCCCGAGGCGGACGCTCTAACCACTCGGCCACCGGGAACGGTACACTTGTTTAGCTAGTAATATCAATATGATATATGTAAAAAGTTTTTTTTTTTTTTGCAATTTCTATGACTAATACATATCTGTAAACTGACATTTTCCGAAAATGCTTCAATTAAGGTGAAAGCGAAAGTAGGATATTTTCTGAAAACTCTTACACTTGGGTTTATATTCGTATTTTTGATGTAACTTCCTTATACTTTAATAAATTTTAAAACTCTAGGTACCAAAATAATCGTCTTAAAATTCTCTACATCTCACTTACTTAAGGTGTGGACTTATTTCTAATGAGCTTTGAGAAATTAGCCGTAGAACTTTGACAACACGACGAATCGCTGAAATTCTACATGTTGAAATTCTTATTTTTATGTAACTTCCTTATACTTTGTTCAATTTCAAAACTTAAGGTACCAAAATAATCGTCTGAAAATTCTCTACATTTCACACGCTTTATCTATAGGAATATTTTTAATATTTTTGAGATACAAGCTCTTAAACCTCCTGAAAAAGGAAAAAATCACCAAAGCTATATGCACGAATTTCGTTTTTTTCCCCATTACTCCATAAATCTTAGGTCAATCATTAAACTTTAAGCATCAAAAGAATGGCCAAACATTGCTTTACAAATAATATTCATCATCATATTTTCAAAAATCAAAGGTTTTCGAGATATAAACAGTTAAACACACTGGGGGTTACCAAATTTTCATTTTTCCTCCATAACTCAACCGATTCACCCCGATCATCAAAAACTAAATATCATCTGAAAGGTCTTTCTAAGCACTACAAATTATACGCATAGTGTCTCGATAGAATATTTACCGTTTTTGAGATATTTAAGGCCGAAGAAAAAGCCGATAATTGATATATGACCTTGACCTTTAGGATTTTCCGGAAACGGAAGTTACATGGCTCCATAGAATCTAATACTGCATCTTCAGACAAAATTTCAATCAAATCATACAAAAAATAAAGCTTACAGGGCTTAAAAACCGTTAAGTTTTAATACGAAAGTTTTAATAGCATGATGACGTCATATGACGTCATATGGCGTTCATCTTTTCGGAATGTAAAGAAGACATAGAGGCTAATATTAAGTCTAAATCTCAGCTTTATAGCTGTTCTGGAAGCGATTTTATACGCATTTTAAATTTGACGTCATAAGTTCGAATCTTGGATTCGCCATAAAACCTTTGCCTTTTCGAATTTGGAAAAACGGACACCGGGATGCACAACTACAGCCTAACATACACATTCTGTGAAATTTTAATGAAAATCGGTCCAGAAATAATGGCTGTAGACCGCGTACAAACTTTTTCACCTGTCTTCAAATCTGACGTTAGATGACGTCGTATGAATATAAAATTCATTGCATCCGAAAGCTCATGGTTTGAAATATACGCCATAAAATTTTCATTGTTCTGAGTCAATGGCAACACCTCGAAATTAACACAAATATAAGAGGAAGAAAAAAAGAATAAGAAGAAGAAAGAAGAAGAAGAATAAAAAAACAGTACAAAACCCAATATGACTTTCTGCCTGTAGGCAGAAAGTCCTAATAATAAAAAAAAAACAGAACAAACCCAATAGGACTTTCTGCTTGAGGCAGAAAGCCCTAATAAAAGTTTGAAAAAAAAGCCGTTATGACAAAGGCAATATGCTTATCGGTCCTGGTGTACACCATTGCATCCTAAAATGCACCCCATTCTCTCAAATACGCATCGCAATTCACCTTTCAACACGGGCACTCTTTCCTGCGTAGGAACGTCCGGATAGAGGGTAACCAACCCAATAACCGCCTTCTTCTCTTACTTCAAATGGCTAGATTTTCATATACAAGCCCTTATCCGAAAAACATGAACATCTTCCATGTTTGTTGACAGAATCACCTGAAATTTTCAGGACTTTTTGCACCTTGTAAGCGTCGGCATTTGTACAAATTTCAACTTCATACATCAACTTGCCGATTTTATATGAATTTTTTAATAATTTCTGCTTAAATATGCATGACGTTATAATCACGTGACGAAACAAGTATTCCTTGCAGTATACATCACTTCACTTTTCAGTGTGTTAATCCTGAAGAAATCATGATTTTTGACTCAAAGTTCATGAAACTACAGCGTTTCAATTTCGTTAAAAGTACACTTTTCGCCTTTCTGTCATAACTCAACCAATTCAACCCCGATCTTCAAAACCTAAATATCACCTGAAAGGTCTTTTAAATCACTACAGATTTTATCCACAGTGTCTAGGTAGAATCTTTTTCATTTTTGAGATACACCTTGCCGAATAAAAACACCAACAACTGACATATGACCTTGACCTTTACGATTTTCCGGAAACGGAAGTGACTAAAGTAAATGAGATGCTATGTTGCAAATTCAGTAAAAAATTTATGCAAATCGCTCAAAAGTTAAGGCATGTAGTGCATAAAAAACCCTATATTTTGGATTAAAAGTTTGTTAACGCGTCATGACGACATTTTACGTCATACGACGTCAGTCTTTTCAGAGCTGTATGAAATTGATAAGACACATGTTCTGTCCAAATTTGAAGTTTCTAGCTTATCTGAGTGCTTCGTAATACTTAAATAAATTTTCAGGTCCAAAGTTCGAAACTTGGTTCAGCCATAGATCCTTGGTCTTTTTGAATGTTGCAAAATGTATATAATCCTGCACAACAAAGTCCCAATCCATACATTCTGTGAAAAATCAAGTCAATTGGTTAAGAAATGACGGCTGTAGAGCGCGTACAAGCTTTGGTAGCTTTTTTCAACCCTGAGGTCACGTGACATCACATGAAAAAAAATATTCTGCAATCAAAAGCTCCAAAGTCACTGTGCATACTGTTAAAATTTCATGCTGCTGCCTTGTTGGTAACCTGTTCTAATTTGAACCTCAAAAGGAAGAAAAAAGTAGAATAATAATAATAATAATAACTAGATGTCATTCGTTTAAACGAATGATAGGACTTTCTGCAACATTTAGAAGAGACATAATCTGCTTTATATAGTATATATAGAAGATGACATAATAGATAATCTGTCCAAATTGCAACTTTCTATCTCCTCTATTTCTATATAAAATAGCACAATAGAACACATTCTGTGAATTTTAAGAAAAGTCCGCCCATATCTTGCACATGTAGTTTACATACAACATTTATACTATGTCATATGACATGAAAGAAAAATGAAACAGTGTTCAAATGTAAGTTTCTAACTTTCATCACACATAGAATTTCATCACTCCAGCTCAGTTGTAACCTTGTTTAATTTTAGCCTCATTAGGAAGAAGTATTGAATATTTGTATAGTGCTATATCCTTTCGACACCTGTAACGTAGTTAATCGTATTTAGCGATTTTGGCGTGTTTGGGCTTCCGTAGTTTTGCCATAAATTCCTGGAATTTCGAACTATGGTGATATTTTGAAAGGTAACATCCCAGCCTACAAACTGATGCAATATGAATATCGTTAGCATAACAATGCAGTTTTTAGATGGTCTAAAATGTGGGGCTGCGTGTGAATTTTTCAAGGCTTGCAAACTGCTCGCTAGCTACATAGTGTTGCAAATACGGATTTTTGTCTTGTGCCGTTGTACATGTATTAACTTCAATGCTTATTTTGGAAACAGTCAACATTGAGATATGGCTACATATATGCAGTAGAGGTGAAATCAAAATTTCCTCACGTGCCTAATAACCCATAAAAATTTCATCGTCCTAGGACTATTGCAACATATTAAAATAAGCGTTTAGTAAGGAAGAAGAAAAGAATAATAATAATAAACAAATGACGTCACGTGACGTCATATGACGTTTATTTTCATATAATTGTTAAGACACCCAGAGACCTACTAACTGACAAAATTTCAACTTTCTATCTCAAATAGGACAGTTTTTATAAGCATTTAAATATTGACGTCATTGGTTCGAATCTTGGATCCGCCATATATGCTTGGACTTTTCGAATTTTGAAAAACGGACACCGGTATACACAATAAGAACGTAATATACACATTCTGTGAAAATTTGATGAAAATTGGCCCATTAATAATGGCTCTGGACCGTGTACAAACTTTTGTAGTCAATTTCAAATGTGACGTCGTATGACGTCATAGGCTTCGGAAAACCATTGAAATCGAAATTTCAGCGTCTGAATCATTTGTCATTAAATTGTCATTGCCCTTCGACAATTTCAACATATAGAAATACTCTTGTTAATATTAGAAATACATTATCATATAATGACGTCACGTAACGTCATATGATTTTCCTTTTAATTTAAAAATTTGATAGAACCACATCTTTAAGTCTTTAGAGACCTTATAAATAAAATCGCTATAGAACCATGGACTTTTCGCATTTTGAAAAACGGACACCGAGATGCACAACTAGATCTGAATATTCACATTCTGTGAAAGTTTGATGAAAATCGGCCCATTAATAATGGCTCTGGACCGTGTACAAACTTTCGTAGTCAATTTCAAATGTGACGTCATATGACGTCATAGGTTTCTGAAAATCATTGAAATCGAAATTTCAGCATCTGAAGTATGCGGCATAAAATTTTCATTGCCCTTCAAAAATTTCAACATATAGAAATAATCTTGTTAGAATTAGAAATTCATTATCATATAATGACGTCACGTGACGTCATATGACATTTATTTTCACAAAATGTTTAAGACTCTCAGAGACCTATATACTGACCTAATATCATCTTTCTATGACAAATAGGACCGATTTTATAAGAATTTGAAAATTAACGACCTTGGTTCGAATCTTGGAATCGATATAGAACCTTGGACTTTTCGAATTTTGAAAAACGGACACCGGGATGCACAACTAGAACTTAATATACACAATCTGTGAAAATTTGATGAACATCGGTTTACAAACAATGGCTGTAGACAGCGTACAAACTTTTGTAGCATATTTCAAATGTGACGTCATATGACGTCATAGGCATATGAAAATCATAGAAATCAAAATTTCAGCGTTTGAAGCATGTGTCTTTAAATTTTCATTGCCCTTCGACAATTTCAACATATAGAAATATTCTTGTTAATATTAGAAATACATTATCATATAATGACGTCACGTGACGTCTTATGACGTATATTTTCACAAAATCTTTAAAACTTCTAGAGACCTATATACTGACTAAATATCAACTTTCTTTCTTAAATAGGACAGATTTTATAAGCATTTAAAAATTTACGACCTTGGTTCGAATCTTGGATTCGCTATAGAACCTTGGACTTTTCGAATTTTGAAAAACGGACACCGGATGCACAACTAGAACTTAATATACACAATCTGTGAAAATTTGATGAAAATCGGTTCACAAACAATGGCTGTAGACCGCGTACAAACTTTTGTAGCATATTTCAAATGTGACGTCATATGACGTCATAGGCATATGAAAATCATAGAAATCAAAATTTCCTGACGTGGCTAATAAGTCATAAAAATTTCATCGTCCTAGGAGTATTGCAACATAGAAAAATAAGCGTTTAGTTAGGAAGAAAAAAAGAATAATAATAATAATAATAAGAAGAAGAAGAATAAACAGTACAAACCCAATAGGACTTTCTGCTTTAGGCAGAAAGTCCTAATAACTAGACTCCTTTTGTTCTGAACAAAAGAAAGGGCTTTCTGCTAACTATGTCAAACCTGATCATACTTATTTACTTTTCTGACATACACCATCTTCAAATATTGAAGAAAATCTTTATTATAAGTATGCTTTTGACGTCACATGACGTCAAATGACGTCACGACTCAAAATATTTTAAGAAATTCTGCAGAACTGCAAACAGTGTAAGTTTCAACTTTCTATCTCATCCTGAAGCTCTTTTATCCTAAAATGAAATTTTCGGTCCTATGTTCGAATCTTATTTCAGCCACAAAACTTCGGTCTTTCGGAATTTCGGTTAGCAGAGATATGCACACCTTAGTTTTAAGATGTACCATCTGTGAAAATTTGAAGAAAATCCGACCATAAATGACGGCTGTAGAGCGCGAACACCATTTTTCACTATTTTTAGCTGTGACGTCACATGACGTCATAGGGTGCTGAAGATGCTTTTGTTCAAAAGCACATACTTTTCATAACTCTAAAATTTGCTTTTTTTAAAACCTTTTTTTTGGGTTAATTAAAAAAAATTTCTGAATATTTTTTAAAAATAAGCGTTTAGTTAGGAAGAAAAAAAGAATAATAATAATAACTAGATTTCATTCGTTGATACAAATGATAGGACTTTCTGCTAACATTGAAAAATATAAAGATTAATACCGTTAGAAAGAATATTAAATTCCCTACCTTTAACTTTTTTTTTTCGTATGGACTTTTCATGCATGAACTTTGTGAAATAAGCCATATGGCAAAAATAAATAAATTTTATTTTGATATCGCTTTCTTATAACTTGACCAATTGTAGTATTCTAGGTACCAAAATAAATGGCCTGAAAATCCCGTCAATTCTATTGTAGCATATTCTAGTTTATAGGTATTCAAAATATAAGCAATTAAACTTAAACCTCTTAATTCTGCATATCAAAATTCTTTTTTTTTTTCGTATACAGTCGCGGGAATAAAATAGTAAATCACGGTGCATACCCATATCGGCAGTCTCTCTGAGGAAATCGCTATATCAGCAGCTCTCTGCGTTTGCACCGGTCATTCTCTGCAATAAACACTAGCAAACGCTGGACGGAAGGGAAAGAAACAGACCAATGGTCATTTTTCAAAGGTGAGTTGCTCAATATTAAGTATTGCACGGAATATTAGAATATTTTAGCTATGTATATGCGTGTAAACTTTTCAATTATATACATAGCTAAGATACTCTAATATTCCGTGCAATACTTTATATTGAGCATTTCACCTTTGAAAAGTGACCATTGGTCTGTTTCTTTTCCTTCCGTCCAGGTTTGCAAGTTTTTTATGGCAGAGAATGACCGGTGCGAACGCAGAGAGCCTGCCGATATTGCGATTTCCGCAGAGAGCCTGCCGATATGGTTATGCACCGTGTAAATGCTACCATGCAATAGAATCGTCGACGCGTGTAGCCTCGTGAGTTAAATTCCAATAACGCTTGTATATACGATCGAGACGACTGTATTACACAAAGTTACTTCATTTTGCGCTTTTAGCTAACGGACAAATTAGCTTGCAGCGTCTTGAACGGATGACATGTGTTGATCATTTTGTTTCAAACGTCTACACTTATACACGCTCATGGTATCTCAAGCTGGCAATTAAATTACATTGTACTATAACATATATTTTCACATAGGTTATTATTTATCATAAATTTGGAATATAGCTTATACAACATTTATCGATTGATGCAACAATAAAGTCGGGAAGTTGCAATGTTTCAACAACGGTCTAAATGACATGTGTCAAAACGCTCAAAGGATTATGGGTAACGCAATGTTGCAACTAATATGTATAAGTAACGTAAATAAAATGATTTGACAAAACATTAAATCATTGTCAACACTTGTTTAGTTTGTTTGTTGGGTTAAACGTCCCACCGACAGTATTTCAGTTATTTGGAAACGATGTCTACTTAATGCAGTTATAGTGCTGCCACACTGCAGTATCACGCCGTAGACATGTGGCATGATACCACACCCAGTCACATTATCCTGATACCGAGCCAACCAGTCCTGCAACTACCCTTATATGCTGAGCGTCAAGCAAGGGAGCTATAACAGTACCATTTTTTACGACTTTGGTATCGAACCCACGACCTCCCGCTCCCGAGGCGGACGCTCTAACCACTCGGCCACCGGGAACGGTACACTTGTTTAGCTAGTAATATCAATATGATATATGTAAAAAGTTGTTTTTTTTGCAATTTCTATGACTAATACATATCTGTAAACTGACATTTTCCGAAAATGCTTCAATTAAGGTGAAAGCGAAAGTAGGATATTTTCTGAAAACTCTTACACTTGGGTTTATATTCGTATTTTTGATGTAACTTCCTTATACTTTAATAAATTTTAAAACTCTAGGTACCAAAATAATCGTCTTAAAATTCTCTACATCTCACTTACTTAAGGTGTGGACTTATTTCTAATGAGCTTTGAGAAATTAGCCGTAGAACTTTGACAACACGACAGAATCGCTGAAATTCTACATGTTGAAATTCTTATTTTTATGTAACTTCCTTATACTTTGTTCAATTTCAAAACTTAAGGTACCAAAATAATCGTCTGAAAATTTTTCACACGCTTTATCTATGGAAATTTTTAATATTTTTTGAGATACAAGCTCTTAAACCTCCTGAAAAAGGAAAAAATCACCAAAGCTATATGCACGAATTTCGTTTTTTCCCCAAAAATGTTCCTTCCAATAATTTAATATATTTTCAAAAATCAAAGGTTTTCGAGATATAAACAGTTAAACACACTGGGGGTTACCAAATTTTCATTTTTCCTCCATAACTCAACCGATTCACCCCGATCATCAAATACTAAATATCATCTGAAGGGTCTTTCTAAGCACTACAAATTATACGCATAGTGTCTCGATAGAATATTTACCGTTTTTGAGATATTTAAGGCCGAAGAAAAAGCCGATAATTGATATATGACCTTGACCTTTAGGATTTTCCGGAAACGGAAGTTACAGTGCGGCTCACGTTCAAGTTGGCAGAATTTTCGTGTATCGTGCGTGTATCGTGCGTTTCGTTTCCGTGTATCGTGCGTGTAACGTGCGTGCGTGTACCGTGCACGGTTCTTAAGGTGTGCTCCGTGTAACATCGTTCATATCGTGTGTATCGTGTTAATCGTTCTGCCTGTTAAAAAAATGCGGTCCGATTATATTTATATTATAATTTTTTTATGCTTAGTTTTTTGGGGAAAAACAAACATCTCATTATCAATTGATTTTTTTTTTATCAAAACGATGTTGGTGTGAAAATTGCCATTCCATAACAACTTATCGCCATTTGAAATTAATATGAGGCGAATCTATTGTGATCTGATGATAAGAGAGACATTTTAGATGTTTAATAAAAACAAATTACCAGACGACGCTTACCTAATTAACATTTTTTTGTTTACTTCCTGTTTGAGAATACTGGCTATTTTCCGGGACCTTTTTTTACGGTTACTCAGTGGATTTTGGATATTGTTTGTGTATACTACTAAGTATCCTTTTACATTGAATACCCAAAATGCTACCAATTTAATGCTGGATACTTTGGTTGGATTATAATACCGACAAACCTGCCTTGTTGCTGATCATTAGAACTTGATTGCGTAATCATCAATCACCCCCTAACACAAAAGCCTACCACCTAGGATGTTCAATTGTCATCACTTCCGGATGTCAGTGCACAAGCATGTTAATTACTGTCCGCGAAAGCCTTTGAAGTACATACAGATAGATAATCCTATTTATTGGTCCATATATCAACCGTCCTACGCGAAATAGCCGGCGGAATTAATAATTAAATGATTAAAAAGTAACAGTTTACATGGTGACATTAATTTCAATAAAAAATCAAATATCATATAGCTAGCGCAAAGAATGATCAAATCAGGTCTACATGCCTGTTTATATAATAAAATAATTAATTTATACCTATTAAGCTATCGGGGTGAATAGATCTTTTCTATTTCCTCATCAATAGTACTTGTACATGCAAATATTAAAAAAATAAATAAATAAATCCATAATTCCTTCCTATTCCAGCTGAACAGCTGAAATACATTATAAATTTAAAACACATAAATCACATTCTGTACATGTACATTCCTAAAAGACGTTGACATGTTTAATAAATTTGACAAAAAAAAAAAAAAAATGGGTACGATTGCTCTACTATAGATATTTTTACATTATAAATTTAAAACACATAAACCCCTTTTGGGAGAGGATTGGGAGTGGGTACATACATGTGTCTAGTTTCCTCTAGCTCATCTATAACAATTGTGATCAAAAGTGTTCCTCCCGAATGACCACCTGACAATTACGTAACAGTTTTCAGTACAGTTCAAAGTAAATCTGTTGCGGTCAGCTGTACATTTTCCATAAAGCACACCGCCCCCAAAGGGAGATGCTGGTTGCAATTAAAATTTATTCTTACAAACTGTTAAATTTCAGAGAAGGAGGCGTGTAGTTACTAAAAAATGTCAATATTAGAAATGTGTAGGGTCGACCTATGTGACAGATAAAAAATCGAGGATTAAAAGCATAGAATGATACAAAGGTGACAATGAACGATAAAAGGTGTATTTGTGTAGATTATTTAATTAATTTACATTCTTATCAAACATATTTATTTAGCGTGACGTCATTTCTGGGGTTTTCCGTTACTAAATTATAGTCCGGCCCGTCAACTGCGGCCAGTCGCCTTATATGTTTCAATACGAGCAGTGGAGATTTGATTGAAATACCCTTTAAAATCAAGCTATTTGTAAAAAAAAATAGAATGAGGAAGAAATGTGTGGGTGCAGGGTGAAACAATAGACAGTGAAAAAGAATTAAATCGGATACAGAAGGAATCAGAGCGCAGAAAGTTATGGTTTAAAAGCGGAACGTCCGACTTTTCTATCATATGCCGAAAAAAAATACCGACAAAAAACCATACTATTTTGCGGGTATTTTATAGCATAAATAGCCTACATTTTTATGTTTTTTACTCATTCTCTCTCTCTCTTTACGGACCGTGTATCGTGTATATGTATCAATCGTGTACCGTTCGTGTACCGTGTAACGTGCGTGTATCGTGCGGTTCGTGTGCGTGTAACGTGCGTGTATCGTGCGTTCCGTTTGCCAACTTGAACGTGAGCCGCACTGTACATGGCTCCATAGAATCTAATACTGCATCTTCAGACAAAATTTCAATCAAATCATACAAAAAATAAAGCTTACAGGGCTTAAAAACCGTTAAGTTTTAATACGAAAGTTTTAATAGCATGATGACGTCATATGACGTCATATGGCGTTCATCTTTTCGGAATGTAAAGAAGACATAGAGGCTAATATTAAGTCTAAATCTCAGCTTTATAGCTGTTCTGGAAGCGATTTTATACGCATTTTAAATTTGACGTCATAAGTTCGAATCTTGGATTCGCCATAAAACCTTTGCCTTTTCGAATTTGGAAAAACGGACACCGGATGCACAACTACAGCCTAACATACACATTCTGTGAAATTTTAATGAAAATCGGTCCAGAAATAATGGCTGTAGACCGCGTACAAACTTTTTTCACCTGTCTTCAAATCTGACGTTAGATGACGTCGTATGAATATAAAATTCATTGCATCCGAAAGCTCATGGTTTGAAATATATGCCATAAAATTTTCATTGTTCTGAGTCAATGGCAACACCTCGAAATTAACACAATATAAGAGGAAGAAAAAAGAATAAGAAGAAGAAGAAGAAGAAGAATAAAAAAACAGTACAAACCCAATATGACTTTCTGCCTGTAGGCAGAAAGTCCTAATAATAAAAAAAAACAGAACAAACCCAATAGACTTTCTGCTTGAGGCAGAAAGCCCTAATAAAAGTTTGAAAAAAAAGCCGTTATGACAAAGGCAATATGCTTATCGGTCCTGGTGTACACCATTGCATCCTAAAATGCACCCCATTCTCTCAAATACGCATCGCAATTCACCTTTCAAACACGGGCACTCTTTCCTGCGTAGGAACGTCCGGATAGAGGGTAACCAACCCAATAACCGCCTTCTTCTCTTACTTCAAATGGCTAGATTTTCATATACAAGCCCTTATCCGAAAAACATGAACATCTTCCATGTTTGTTGACAGAATCACCTGAAATTTTCAGGACTTTTTGCACCTTTGTAAGCGTCGGCATTTGTACAAATTTCAACTTCATACATCAACTTGCCGATTTTATGCGAATTTTTTAATAATTCTTGCTTAAATATGCATATCGTCATAATCACTGACCAAACAAATATTCCTTGCAGTATACATCACTTCACTTTTAAGTTTGTTTATCCTGAAAAACTCATAACAATTGACCTCAAAGTTCATAAAGCTACAGCGTTTCAGTTTCGTTAAAAGTCCACTTTTCGTTATTCTGCCATATCTCAACCGTTTGAACCCCGATCTTCAAAAACTAAATATCACATTAAAGGATTTTCAAAGCACTACATGTAGAAATTCTGCAGAACTGCAAACTGTGAAAGTTTCAACTTTTCTATCTCATCCTGAAGTTCTTTAATCCTAAAATGAAATTTTGGGTCCTATGTTCAAATCTTATTTCAGCAACAGAACTTCGGTCTTTCGGAATTTCGGTTAGCTGACAGGATATGCACACCTTAGTTTCAAGATGTACCATCTGTGAAAATTTAAAGAAAATCTGAAAATAAATGACGGCTGTAGAGCGCGAACACCATTTTTCACCTTTTTTAGCTGTGACGTCATGTGACGTCATAGGGTGCTGAAAAATCATTGAAATCAAAATTTCCTCACGTGACTAATAAGCCATAAAAAATTTCATCGTCCTAGGTCCATTGCAACATATAAAAATAAGCGTTAGGTTAGGGAAAGAAAAACAAACAAACTAGACTTCTTTTGTTCTGGACTAAAGAAAGGGCTTTCTGCACTGCCAACCATGTCAAACCTGATCATACTTATTTAGTTTTCTGAAATACACCATCTTCAAAAATTGAAGAAAATCCGTCCCGAATTGATAGATGTAGAGTGCAAACATAAATAAATTAGCAGAGGAAATCTGTGATGTCAATAACATAATTAAAATTTTAAAGTCATTGCATTCAAAAGTGAATATGTGGCTTTGATTTCAGTTATAATTTTAATTTTAAAGTAACAATGACAATGTGAAATCAGCTTTTTTTCAATATTAAAAGAGGCATAACTCCTGACTTAATAGGCCGATATCAACCATAATCGAATTTGACAAAGATTTTATGGTAATAAACATTGTTATAAAGTTTCAAGATGATTACTTAAGAAATGAAGATGCTAGAGTGCAAACAAACTAATTGTGGACGACGGACGGACAGACGGATGGACGGACGGACACACGAACGGACAATGGACATTCATCGATTCTTATAGCTCATCTTGAGCCATGTGCTCAGGTGAGCTAAGAATTAATAGTTTCTTAGAAAAAAGCAATCAAGTGCTTTGGACTAACTGCAGAAGTGCATGAAAAAACGGTATAAATTAATTTTTATTTCTCATCTAACTTCCTTATATGATGTCATATTTTAACAAGAGGGCCAAGATGGCCCTGTGTCGCTCACCTGATTAAGATCTGTTGTTGGCATAATGACAAAAAATCTGGCATCTAAAGTTTTTTCTAACATTTGACTAAGTGACCTACATATTGATCCTACCTGAATTTGCACTCAACTGGGAATTCATGCAATCATCATTCATATCAATTTAATTTAGAGTGGACAAAAATGTAAGCCTCTAGAGTGTTCACAAGATTTTTTCTAAGATTTGACCTGGTGACCTAGTTTTTTTCTCATGTGACTCATTTTCGAACTCATCCAATATATCAATTAGACAAACATCCTGACCAAATCTTTCGAAGATTGGGCTAAAACTGTGGACTCTAGAGAGTTCACAAGGTTTTTCTTAGATTTGACTAGTGACCTAGTTTTTGATCCCACATGACTCATTTTCGAACTCATCCAAGATATCATAAGACAACCCCTGACCATTTTCAGAAGATTGGTCTGAACTGTGGCCTCTTGAGTGTTCGCACGGTTTTTATAAGATTTTCCCTGATGACCTAGTTTTTGACCCCATGTGACCCAATTTGAACTCATCTGAGATATCATGTAGACAAACATCCTGACCAAATTCTATGTAGATAAGGCCAAAACTGTGGCCTCTAGAGTGTTCACAAGGTTTTTATAAATTTGACCTGTGCCTAGTTTTTGACCCCACATGACCCAATTTCAGACTTTTCCGAGATATCATGTAGACAAACATCCTGAGTAAAATTTATGAAGGTTGGGCCAAAACTGTGGCCTTTAGAGTTTTCACAGGTTTTTTCTAAATTCCGTGCCCTTTTTTCCCACATTACCCATTTTCGAACTACCAAATACAAAAAAAACCCCTACCATTTTTTATAAATTTGGTCTAAAACGGGCCCCTTGATTTTTCCAGGTTTTTAAAAATTTTCCCTGAGACCTATTTTTTTACCCAATTACCCAATTTTGAACTCATCGAGTACAGTAACAAACATCCTACCAAATTCTATGTAAAAGGCCAAAAATGGGGCCGTGAGTTTTCAAATGTTTTTTTTAAAGCCCCCGGGGGCCTTTTTTTTGACCCACATCCCCCTTTTAAAATCATCCGAATACATGTATACAAACATCTTGACCAAGTTTCATAAAGATTGGTATAAACTTAGCCTCTAGACTTTTCCAAGTTTTAAAAATTTGACCGGGGGGCCCCTTTTTTGCCCCACATGCCCCAATTCGAACTCCCGAGAATCATTTAAAACATTTTGCCAAGTTCATAAAAATTTGGTTAAACTGTAGCCTGATTTTTCAAAGGTTTTTAAGTTTTGGGGCCTTGACCTATTTTTAACCTAATGACCCAATTTCAATTTTTCCGAGATTTCATGTAACAAACTCCACCAAGTTTCATGAAGATGGTTAAACTGGGGCCCTTATTTTCAAAATTTTTTTTTCAAGTTTTGGGCCTTGACCTAGTTTTGACCCACAGCCCAAATTTCAACTCCCGGATAAAAGTAACAAACAACCGCCAATTTATGAGATTTGGTTAAAATTTGGGCCTTTATATGTTCACAATTTTTTTAAAAGATTTGACCTTGACCTAGTTTTTGACCCAACATGCCCCCAATTTTCGAACTCATCCGGATATCGTAAACAAACACCGCCCAAATTTTTCATAAAATTTGGGGTTAAAACGGGCTCTAATTTCAAAGGGTTTTTAAAAGTTTGCCTGGTGACCTATTTTTGACCCACATCCCCAATTTCAGACTCATCCAGATATCATGTAACAAAAAATCCTGACCAAGTTTCATAAATTTGGTTAAAAAAACTGGGCCTCCAATGTTCACAAGGTTTTTTCAAAGTTTGGGCCCGGGGTACCAGTTTTTGACCCACATCCCAAATTTCAGACTCACCGAGATATCATGTAACAAACATCCTGCCAATTTTCGAAATTTTTAAAAAACTGGGGCCCCCCCTTTTTTTTTTTTCAAAAAATGTTTTTTCAAAATTTGACCTGGTGACCTATTTTTGACCCCACATACCCAATTTCGAACCATCCGGATTCAGTAAACAACATCCTGACCAATTTCATAAAAAAGGGCGAAAACTGTGGCCCTAAGTTTCAAAAAAAATTGTTACGACGGACACTGCGACGCCGAAGGAAAAAAGGGCACAAAAATTTCCCCCCGCACAAGTCCCGGGGAGTTTTATTTTTCCAACATTTCACGTGTTTCAGTTTCCAACTTTTCTTTACGTCTCTGAATATAGAAATTTTTTTTCAAAGAAAGGGCAAAAAAATGGCAAAACGATTTCATGTCTATTATTGCCCTTCGCAAATAACATTATAAGAATGCCATCATTAAAACGCCCATTAGAACCACTTGCTCCGCTTAAATCGTTCTTAATGTTTTTTTAAAAATAATGCTTTTAGAAAAAAAAAATCAATAAGGGACTAACTGCAGAAAGCATGACAAACGCTTAAAGAATTCTTATTTTTTTCTAACTTCTTTGATATCCATATCCAAATTTAAACACAGGACCATTAGAAAGGCCTTTAAATTTCCAAAAATTTTACGTTTTCATGTTTCAACTTTTCTATTTCGGCCGAATAAAAAGTTTTTTTGAAGAAAAAGGCAAAAACGGGAAAAATGTTCATTCATTATTGCCCTTTTGCAAATTCCCTTTTTTTATGGCCCCAACATTAAACCATAACATTGCCCAAAACCTCAGCAAAAAAAATTTATTTTTTTTAAAAAACAAGCTCGAAAAAAAAAAAGGGAAACAAGGACGGGACCTTTCTGCGGGGTCCCAAAGAATTTCCGCATTCTTTTTTTCGTAAATTCCAAAATAAGTCCCCAAATTTTAAAAAAATAACCTTAAAAATCTTTTTTTTTTCCCCAACCCTTTAAATTTATGTCGAAACCCCTTTTACACGGGCAAACCTTGACTACGGCAAAAATCGGGGGTAAAAATTTAACGTTTTTTTTTTTCCTTTTACTTAAAGAATATTAGGCAATCTTTTAAAATTTAAACACCAAAAACGACCGGGTTTATCAAAAAATTAAATTATACCTTTTAAAAAAATCAATAAATTTCGAGAAATAATATTAAGTGCGCTTAGGTTGCAGCATTTTTTTTCGGCAATAAAACAACATTCAACCCGATTTAAAATATATACGTCAAAAGGCATTTCAAAACCCACAAATTTTAAAGCAATGGGGCCCATAAAAATTTTTTTTTTTAATATTTAAGGCCGAATAAAAAACCATAATTGACAGTACCTTGACCTTAGCTAGGTTGGGGAAACGGAATGCGATGACAAAAGATCTAGTTTTTACCTTCAGTGAAAATTGAAACAAAGGGGTTTAAAAAATTGTCTTTTCCGGCTAAAAATCATTTTTTTTGGGGAAAAAAGTTGATAAAGCGCATGACGTATTTTAGTCATACACTCAATCTTTTCAAACGAAAGAAATTAAAGACACATATTCTTTCCCAAATTATGTTTCTAGCTTATCTAGTGCTTTGTAATAAAAAATACATTTTCTGGTCCAAATTCGAAACTTGGTTCAGCCATTTCCTTGATCTTTGAAAAAACAAAATAAATAATCCGCACAACAAGAAAAAATTTTTACATTTGTAATAAATCAAAAAAACGCAACAGACCGTAACGCGTACAAGCTTTTTTGCTTTTTTAGCACTGACGCATCTGACTCACATGAAGAAAAATTGTATTTCGACGAAAACCAAAGTTTTTTATACTTTTAAAAAAATTTAGCTGCTAGATCTCGAAACCTGTTTTTTTGAACCTAAAAAGGGGAAAAAAAAGAAATAAAATAATAAAAATTTTCATTTTGCACGGAAAATAAGGGACTTTCGCAAACCTTAAAACTCAACAAACGAAAATTATTGATATGGAAATGAAAAAAAATTAGGTTTCTAACAAATTCATCAATTCAAATGTCCAACCTTACAAACTTTTGACTGCGGACCTGAGTCAATGAAAAAATATTGCAAAAAATTCACCTATTTCACATATCCTTTATATTTTTGTAATTTGGCCTTTGGGGTCACATTGAATTTATTCACCGAAAAAAAATTTATTAAACCCATTACGGCAAAGATCTGCCTATAAAAAATCTAAAAAAAAGCTTTTTTTAATTTTCAACAGTTTGAAATTAGCTTTTTACCTCAAAAGGGGTCCGAAATAAAAACTTAATTCCGGGGGGCATTTTTAAAACTTTTTTCACCCAAACTCGGCTTTAAAATTTTTTTAAAAAGAAAGAAAGGGGTGCCCAAAAAAACCCCTTTTTTTTTTAAATTTTTAAAACGGGGACGGTTGGACATTAAAGCGTAACATACACATTCTGTGAAATTTTGATGAAAATCCGTCCTGAATTAAGGGCTGTAGACAGCGAACAAATTTAACAAAAAATTTTTTCATCCCCTTTAACTTTCAAAATAAAAAAATTAACGTTAGATACAAACATTTTTTTCCCCTTTGACTCAATGACTAAACCTCCATAATAAAATAAGTCTAAAAACAAATTCAGTCCAAAATCCCCTTCTAAACCTTAAAGCTTTTTAAAACTTTTTTAAATTTGACGCAAGGTTCAAAATTGGATTCCGGGGAACCATTGCCTTTTCGAATTTGGAAAACCGGCAAAAATACACAACAAGACTTTACATATACATTCTGTAAATTTTTATAATTTTTGCCAAATAAATGGGTGTACACCGCGTAAAACCTTTTTGGGGCCCATTCAAATCTTACGGATATAAATTACATTATTTTTTGGAATACAATGCTTCTAAAAATCTGGGTTTTTGTAAAACTTTAAATTTCCCTGGGCCGTGAATTAACAACATATTTAATTTGCACTATACAAAATTCTTTTTTTCCTAATGACGTCATCTACGAAATACGTTTTTCCATATAATATTAATAGACATGGGACTTTATACATCCCTTATAAGTTTCAGCTTTCTGGGGAACGATTTTATACGCTTTGAAATTTGACGCAAAATTCGAACTTCATTCGCCATGAAACATTGCCTTTTCGAATTTTAAAAAAGGAACCGGATCCAAAAAAACCTAACAAAACTTCTGTGAAATTTTGATGAAAATCGGTCCACAAATAATGGCGTAGGCCCGTACAAATATTTTAAGACACGTCAAGTTTTACGCAAACCTCATAGGGAAATGAAAAAAAAAATTAAAGCAAAATGTTTTTTTTGAATTAAGCTTTTTGGTCCTTCAAGGTGCTCGGGCTTTTTCAACATATAGAATTAACACGTAATAATTAGAAATTCTTTTCACCTCATGACGTCAATGACTTAAATGAAGTTCATTCTCTCGGGACTAAAGAAAATTAAGACTTATATCCTATTCAAATATTTCTTTCACTCATTGGGAAACGATTTTTTACCATTTGAAATTTGACGTCATGTTCGAATCTTTGACTCGCCATAGAACCCTTCCTTTAAAATTTTGAAAAACGGACACCGGAAGGCCCAACTAACCCAACATACACATTCTGTGAAATTTGGTGAAAATCGGGCCCCGAAAAATGGGGTAACAGCGACAAATATTTTAAGACGAGTCAAGTTGAAGTCAAAACACTCAAGACAAAGAAAATGATGAAATGAAAAATGTTTTTTTTTGAAACATATGCTTTTAAACTTTTTTAAAGGGGCTCGGGGGCTTTCCAAAATAAAAAATTAACACGTAAAATTTTGAAATTACTTTTCACCCATGACGTCATAACCAAATTTGACATTCCTTCTGAGAAATTTAAAGGGGAAAACCAAAGACTTATATCCTGTCCAAATACATTTTTTTAGCTCATCAGGAAGCGATTTTAACGCTTTAAATTTTTTACGCAATGGTTCGAACTTTGACTCGCCTAGAACCATTGTCTTTTTAAATTTTGAAAAACGGGCACCGGAAGGGACAACTAGAGCCAAAAATACACATTCTTTAAATTTTGATGAAAATAGGCCCAGACATAATGGCTTAACCGCAAAAAAACTTTTTCACCTGACGTCAAAACTACTTATAGACGTCATATGAATAGAATTCATTTCTTTGAAAACTCTGGATTGAAATATATGCCATAAAACTTTCATTGTTTTGGGCCAGGGAACACAAAAGAAATTTAAAACAAAACAAGGGAAAAAAAAAGAATAAAAGAAAAAGAATAACTAGATTTCATTTGCACGGCAAAACGAAAGGACTTCTGCAAACCCTTAAAATCTCAAACAAACTGAAAATAATTTAATGGAATACGCAAAAATATTAGGTTTCTAGACGAATTTATCAAATTTAGCATATTTAACATATGCTATTATTTTTGTAATTCTGGACCATTGGATCACATTAATTTTTTTGCACCAAAATTGAAAACATATTATAATCCCTTACGTCAAAAAAGCTGGTCTTGGAAATCATAGAAAAAAATTTAATTACAAATGTGTGAAATTAACTTTTTTAAACCCTTTAAAAAGGAATTCCGGGGTCATATTTTCAAAACTTTGTTTCACCAAAACCCCGGTCTTTTTCAAAATTTTGAAAACGAAAAAAGGATCCCAACAAAACCTTGCTTTTTCAATTTTTTAAAAAGGGGACGGAATGGCACATCTAAAGCGTAACACACACATTCTGTGAAATTTTGATGAAAATCCGTCCTGAAAAAATGGGTGTTAACAAAATATTTAATTAAAAGCATATATATCAAAATTTCTTTTTGTCCTTTTGACTCATCTGACGTCAAATGAGTTCATCTTCATAGAATGTAAAGCGACATGGAGACTTTTATACTACCCAAATATAAGCTTTTCTAACTCTCGGAAGCGATTTTTTAACATTTTAAATATGACGACAAAAGTTCGAATCTTGGGTTTTGCCTAAAATCATTTCCTTTTCGAATTTTGAAAAACGGGCACGGGGGTGCACAACGAGAGCCAAAAAAAATACACATTCTTTAAATTTTTTTATGAAAATCGGTCCAGAAAAAAATGGCTGTAGGGCCCCGTACAAACATTTTAAGACACGTCAGGTTTAACGTCAAAACACTCATAGGCAAATGAAAATCATTGAAATACAAACTGTTCATCAGAAGCTTTAAACTATTGGATTTTCAAGGGTTTTCCGACTTTTTTAAAATATAGAATTTAACACGTAAATTTAGAAAATTTTTTTTCACCCATGACGTCATATGACCAACGACATTCACTTATGAGAATATAAGGGAAAACCCAATGACTTTATCCTGTCCAAAAATCATTTTTTTAGCTCATCGGAAGCGATTTATACGCATTTTTAAATTTACTCAAAGGTTCGAATCTTTCACTCGCCATAGAACCATTTCCTTTTTTTAATTTTTAAAAAAGACACCGGAAGGGACAACTAGAGCCTAACATACACATTTTTAAAATTTTGGTGAAAATCGGGCCCCAAAAAAAGGCTGAGACAGCGACAAATATTTTAAAACGACGCAAATTTGACGTCAAAACCGACATAGACAAATGGAAAATATTTAAATGAAAAAGTTTTTTTCTGAAAACTAAGCTATTAAATTTTTTAAAGGGCTGGACGTTTTCAACATATAAAAATTAACATGTAAATTTTTGAAATATTTTTTACCTCATACTCATATGACGCATCGACATCTCTTCTAAAAAAATAAAGGAAACCTAATGCTTTTATCCTGTCCAAAACATCTTTCACTCATCTGGAAGCGATTTTATACGCATTTGAAATTTGACGTCAAGGTTCGAATCTTTACCGCCCTAAACCATTTCTTTTTTAAATTTTGAAAAACGGACACCGAAGGCACAACTAGAGCCAACAACACATTCTGGAAATTTTGATGAAAATCGGCCCAAAAAATGGCTGTAGACCCCGTCCCCAAACCCTTTTTTTACCTGACGTCAAATCGACGTTAATGACTCATAGAATATGAAATTCATTGTATTCGAAAGCTCGTGGTTTGAAATATATCCATAAAATTTTCATTGTTCTGGGCCATTGGGAAACACATCGAAATTAACACAAATCAAGAGGAAGAAAAAAAAATAAGAAGAATAAAATAACAGACTTTTTTTGTTTTTAACAAAAAAAGGGGTTTCTGCACGCAAACCATGACAAACCTGGTGTTTTTCAATTTTTGGGAAACCAATTTAAACCCACAATAAATCTTAATATATAACTTCTGTGAAAAATTCCATGCCAAACCTCAAAATACGGCTGTGCAGCGCGGGTGAAATTTGGAGCTTTTTAAGTTTTGTTTCATAGACGCATATGAAAATTTTACTCATTAAATCTTAATGTTCTGATTACCTACATTGGACATTAAATTTCATTGCTATGAACCTTTGAAAAAAGAAAATTGACTTTCGGGAATCGGAAATTCTCTACAATTGATACGTCATATGACGTTCATCTTTACAAAATGAAAAGGAAACCAGAGACGTAAAAGCTCGCTAAATAAAAATTTTCTATCCCATCAAAAAACATTTTTATACGTTTTTAAAATTTGACGTCCTTGGTTCGAATCTTGGATTCGTCAAGAACCTTATTTTCTTTCGAATCTTGGCAAACCTATAATTCCTCACAATGAGGTCGTAATATATAACTTCTGTAAAATTTCCCATCCCCAATCACAATAAATGACGGCTGTACAGAGGGGACAAACTTTGGTAGTTATTTATTGTTCTGATGCATGTACGTCATATAAAAATTTTTAAACTTGCTATAAATGTTCCTGATTATTTTCACAGGACATTTAATTTTGCATTGTCTATAAGCTTTGCAACATGAGGGAAATTGACATCAAAAATGGAAATCTATCAACTTGATGACGTATATGACTTCACTTTAAAAAATGCAAAGAAACACAGGATATAAACCGCCAAATATCAATTTTTCATCTCACTAGAAACGTTTTAATACGTATTTGAAATTTGACGTCCTTGGTTCAAATCTTGGATTCGCCATAGAACCTTTGCTTTTCGAATTTGGCAAACCTATAAATCCGCACAATGAGATCGAAATATATAACTTCGTGAAAATTCCAAATCCCAAATCCGCCCCATAAAACGGCTGACACGCGTACAAATTTTGGTACTTTTTTTTAGTTCTACGCTTTGGACGTCATATAAAATTTTTTAAACTTTGGGATCAAAATGAACATATCACCACAAAGGACTTTAAATTTCCTTTGTTTATGAACCCTTGCAACATGAGAAAATTGACACAAGAAATGGGAAATTCATACAACTTATGACTCAAATAACTCAAAATAAACTTTTTATCTTTACATAATGCAAAGGAAACACAGAACTATAATCTCTCCAAATATAAATTTTCTATCTTATCTAGAAACTTTTTTATATGGATTTAAATTGACGCCTTGGTTTCGAATTTTGGATTCGCCATAGAAGTTTAGTTCTTTCAATAGGCAAACCAATAATCCGCAAAAAGAGGCGTAAAAAAACTTCGTAAAAATTCCATGCCAACCCGTCCAAAAAAAAACGGCGTACAGCGCATACAAATTTGGTAGCTATTTTTAGTTCTGACGTCAGTACTCAAAAGAAAATTTTAAACATTAAACTAAATTTTCATGATTACCTACATAGGACTTTAAAATTTTCATTGCTATGAGCCTTTGAAACATAGTAAATTGACA
>CM037783.1:61967629-62017629 GCA_021229015.1 Solen grandis | reverse complement strand
GATTCAAGGACTAAAAATTGGTGAATGATCCAAAATATACTGCAACCAATCGTTTCCTTTTTTCCCCAAATTTTTTAAAAAGCTCCCCCCTTTTGCACTAAAAAATTTTCCAAAATTTTGATCTTGTTCTTTTTTACACAGCCTTTTAATTTTCCCACTTCGATAAGATCAGCTTCTCAGCGCTGGAGATCCATGTTTTGTATTCACTACCACTTTCCATCTTTTGATATTTTCCTTTTTTTTTTATGACTGTTCAAAACATTCGACCCACTCTTTTTTGGCAAACAAACATGGGGTTTTTTTGGGTCGACTGGGTGATAAAATGCACCCAAAAACTTTTTTTTTCCATAAAAAGAGGTGTGTCGTTTTCATCACCACAGGGGGTTCAAACTCTTTACCTATCGTTTCCCTATTAAATTTGTAAATTCTTCGTAATTTTTTTGGGGCCCTTTGTTGATTTGCTCTGGTTAATAGTCTTGATGACTTCTCAAACCCGTTAAACTCTATCTGTACTGTCATATTCGGCAACACAACACATTGAGGGGTCACCAAGGCACACGAAACTGAACCTCGATTCGCAAGTTTCCCGTTTTTATAGATGCAGCTGTCCCTCTTCTGATCCTTGATCTGGCGTTAAGTCAATGCCCACAGTGTGTACCCCTGCATGTAATCGTCCATATGTCAGACCCATGGAGCGGTTTAAACCGAGTGATCCCGTGGCTTGATGCAGGGACATGTATGATCTCAAAATTTCCCCCTGTGGGAAAGTTAGCTGGAACGGCAAGTTGTGTGTCGTCTTTCCGTCTACACTGACTTCTAACTTAGACAAGTTGAAATGTTGAAAATCAAATGGTTGGTTGCCAGACACCGTTCATGTCTGTATTCTTTACCAGGCCTAGAATGATACGTTTGGGTAACTGTCCTTGAAATAAATGATCTTCGATCTTTGATCGTTGGCCTGCAGAATGGTGAAAGTTTTTACCTCAGCTCGGCGAATTGGATCTTCATGCCATGTTGAGCGATGGTCTGGTTTAAGTTGTTGGCCACTAACGGTAACAGGTCAACAGTCCGAAATTTGAATCCAGCTTGAAGTAATTTGATTTTTGCCTCTGTTCCAAACAGGCAAAAACTGACTGGGGTTCTGTTGAGTCGCAGCCGTATCTCTACACCATTGGGAAGGTACTTGTCTTGCAAACACAGTCTAAATGCAGACGTCCGCACAATTCCAAACACGACTCCGGTGGATACGTTTCTTCTTTTAGTAACTTCATTATCTTCCGCAACTGTATGCTCTTGCATATGACCGCCCGTGTCAGGACTCCACATTTCCGTAGCGTAGAGCTGTGTTGATTTACTGTCCCGTAGAATAAGACAGCAAATTCTCAATGTAGGCCCGGTACGCATATGTGTCACATTATTGGTGATCAGTTTGTTGTTCAGTTACACATCAAACTGCTAAACAAGCTGTGAAGAAATTATTTACTGTGGATGTTTCTCCATCAGCAGCCAGATTAGTGCCATCAGGTTTGACTACTTTGACTTTCAGTACAAGTAGCTCTGGTTGATATCAGTCCACTTTTCTGATTGAGCAGGAATTACAAATTCAATGGGAGATAATTGCTCAGTGCTGACACAGGATAATGTTCTGTCCACTGTGCATTTTGCATTGCGTCATGGTAGGTGGAACATGTGACACATCAATTCAGTTTTGCTACACTACAAGAGCCGTGTTGCATCATGTTGTTCAATCAAAAATATCTGACGGTCGCGATGAGATTTTTCTTTTTTGTTGCGTCTCCTTGACGTGCTGAAAGCAAATGATGTCGACGTTTGAAATCTCGAAGCTTTATACCTGTCAGAGTTTTCCACCGACCCACATCTTTCAACAATGTTTTACCCCGTTTCTTGATCACTGTCTTTACATTTTGGCCAGACAGAATATCTTTTACGGCTCCTATACCTTGTTTAAAGCCCTCTCTTTTCAGAGTCCTTTAGTCCGAGGTCACGATGGGTTTCATCATGGGTAAGATTTTTGCTGGCCATTTTCTTGAACATGAACCCAAACCATATCCGACTTGTCGAGCTTGACCACGGTAAACTGGAATCATCGTGTCTTTCTTTTAAAATGAAGCTTCACCATCGACTTCCCGTGAGTGAAATGAACTGATTCCCCTGTGTCACCCGGTTATATGATACTGATCTCGCTGAAATATGATCTGCTGACAGGTATGTAGTGTAGATTAGAAATTCAAAGTGCATGTGTGGATTAGACCCTGCTTTTGTTTTTGTGGCAAATGGCACAACGGTAAAATGGGTGCTTCGACATCCCCTATCAAAGGTGTTCTGCCAGATCGGAATATACAAACCAATGGTTCATCTTCGTGAAGAGGTCCACACCGTACTTGAATCTGTTGTTGTCTCTGTCTGGAAACACCTCAGTACTTCCCTCTCCTCCAAGTTTCGTAAGGAGGTTTGGGTGAAGTTCCAAGCCGATCTTTGATCCAGTATTACCGGTAAACTGACACGTTTTGACAAGCCGGAAAAATCAAATCCAAATGTGAGGTTTCTTTGAGTTAAAACTTTTTAGTGGCTTGTTTAATAGCCTTGTCCATTCGTCAGTGAGATTTTTGGTGACGCATAGATGCCTGCAGGAATACAAAGGGATATTTCCCATTTTTTGCTTCTAATTCACACCCGTTTTTCACTTGTGAAAAGCTGCCCCCAGTTCTGGATCTTTAGTCACGATGTAGAATTTTCCTTCCTCCTCTTCAATGTTTCTGACTTGTGTGGGAACATCATTTCCACGAGAGCCACTTCCCAATTTTGTTTGTCGACATCAATGGGGTTTTTGTCAGCTTGGTTCTAAAACAGCATTGTGTGTTGTTTGGGTACAATGCCATCGAACTATCACTGATGAGAGTGATGTAGAAAGAGTTCATGATTTCTTAAATTTTAAACTTGGGTTTGGAAGAATGTATCCGATAGAAGAACTCATCAGCAGCAACCAAAGTTCACGATCTGGACTGTTGAGACACAGGTTCACTAATGACACGATGACAATGATAAAGATGATCACAATCTGTGTCAAGAAGTGATTCTGTTGTTTTGGTACCTCACTTTTTCCTGTCTGTATACTGTTGTCTACCTGAACACTGCTGGTATCGGACTGAGACATGCTGTTCACGACGTTTATACTTTATACTAAATGCGATTTTGGAATCCAACTTTTAAAACTTTTTAGGATATCCAAGCCACTACTTTCACTTTTTGAAAAGTTTTACCGCCTACACGCCTTGTACGCCGATCAAGAACTGATTCCACTTCGTATAGCTCATCATCTTTTATATGTTGAATTTCATCCCTGTAGAAGGATCCGGCGATAGTTTCTCCAGCCAAGTCTTCCAGTTTTACGGTCAATGGATGTGTTCTGTTGATGCGAACCACTTTGAACAATTCCACTGTCCAGTTGGGTAGATAGCCTTTGGCAAATGTTTGCTTGGTTTTATTGATGCGCACTATATCACCCACTTTCAAATCAGTTGATTTCTTTTTTTTCTTTTGATGGTTGCCATACAATGTCTTGGTGACTTCATGCTCATTTTCTCTAGACACAGATGCAGGGGTACGTCCGATGCTTCGATGAAAACGATGATTGTAGCCATGTACCAATAGTTGCAGTACATCCACATAATGACGGGTCTTGTGATGAGTAAAATATTTCCACATTCTTGATTTAAGCGTACGTTGAAAACGTTCAACAATACTCGCTTTAGTTTCTGGGTTTTCAGACGTGAAGAAATAAATTAATTAATTTGGTTTGCTAGAAAAGCTGATGGTGATACTATTCTCTTTGTTCAAAAATTCTCGGCCTTTGTCTGTTTGCAAAGAGAGTGGTTTTCGGCCTTCTTTTAGAATAGACTGAAAGGCTTGGATGAGCGTCTTTCCAGTTTTGTCAATGATGGGTATTACCCAAGCATATTTTGAAAACACATCAATGACACATAGTAAGTAGCGATATGGTGAATTCTCTTTGTACATACGTTTGCATATCTGCGAGATCAGCTTGCCATTGATGATCGATACCTCCTACCACAGTCTGTCGACGTCGAAATTTTCGTCGTATTGTTTTATGCAACGTGTAGGTTCTTTGACTTCTCAACCAGTCTCGTACATCCTCTAAAGTGATAGATTTCAACTGTTTTTTCGCTGCCTTGTAGAGTCCCTGAATTCCTCCAAAACTCGTAGGATTATCAGTATCATAGTACAGGTGACGAAGTAACGTGTCCTTCTTTAGTAGGCGTCCCATGACTAATGGGCTAATATCTCCTCGGGTTCTTCCTTTTTAATAGGTCTTCGTTTCTTTGATGTAGGTGCGTAGGCAAAACTATCATAAAATTCACCCTCCTCCTCTTCTTCTTCATCATCATCTGGTGTTTGTATGAAATTCCATCGACGTTTATTGCCCACAACTTCTTGTGGGATGTTGACCTCTTTCAGTCCTCTAGAAAATTGTTCCCATCCTCGTGGATTTGACCCTTTCCGTTGTCGAAGTACATCATTGACCAGATCAATAATATTTGAACCTTCAACGGGTTTTCCATCATATTCTAACAGGCCATGTTCATCCCAACTTAAGTGAGGATGGTCGTTCAGCATGTTTAACAAAAGAGTAGCCTTTCGCCGCATGGTCGTAGGAACACTGTCTAGAATTTGATCTTTCAAGGTCATCGGTTTTTCCTCTTTCTTTTCAGTCACTGTACTTGTTGTTTTCTCAGCCATGTGTGGTCTGAAGGGTTTGAGTGCTTTTTTATGTGACACTTGAAAGCGATGTAATACTTCTCCAAATTGTTGTGCTTTTTCTGACTCAGACAATTGATTGTCGTCAAGAACTTGATTCATTTCTTTCTGTAATGATGAAGTCTGACTCACTTGAGGGGATGGGGGTAACCGAGGTCGTTGTTCCTTCTTCCATCGATTCATCTCTTCCAACAACCGAACTGGAACATAGGCCATCTTCTTCATATTTTCCGAATGATTTCACCAGCAAGAGGTATAATTGTTTTGGCTAAGAGTGGTGCAAGTGCCAGCAGGGGTAGAAAACCACCTTTCTGATTGAGAATGATTTTCTTTTTTTGAACTGATACTTTCTTGGTCGCTAACTGTCGGAGCTGTTGTCTCTTAGAATGCAATCGACGCTTCTGAGCCTGACAGTGGTACATTGCCTTTTAAAATGTTGTGACAACATTCAGCAATACAATCTACCAATTCTTTTGGTGCTTCTTGAATAATCTTCTTTCGAAATTTGGGCGAGGCTTCTGTCAAAGCAAGCAACATTTTGCCATGTTTACGAACGAGTGGTTGTTTGCGCTTCATGATGACAAATGATGATGAAATGTTTGGTCTCTTTTATTTATACCACTGTTGAAGGGCTTGTAAAGCGATATTGCCAGCACTACTCAGTGGTCCTGAATTTCTCATCGCAGTAACGGCAGTAGGTAATGGGGAATGGAGACTTGGGATTGGTGAAAATCTTGATGATGATGATGATGAGGAACGCCCACTTGAAGAATTGGAAAGGTCAAACAATTGTCGTCGAACTGTAGGGTTTGGTGAAACCGTCATTGATCCTTGTGGTGTAGCCAAGCCAGACCTCATCGAACTTCTATTAGAACGGGGAGTAGATGAGCATTGTTCCAGTTGATACAGAGCGTTTTCTTCTTACAGTGACAAATCGATCATGAGGCAATGTCTGCTTCTTCCTTGTTTGTTTCCTTACTGGTGACTTGCGTTTGGTTGGCTGTTTTCGTGGTTGTTGTCGTGACCGTTTCCTGGCTGGTGACTTTCGTTTGGGTGGTTGTTTTCTTGCTACTGGACCAAATTTTCTCACAGCTTTGGTCCCGTTCCATCGAAGCAGTGTACGAATGATGGTGCCCCCAAGGAAACCTCCACCACCAGTTTTAAAATAAGTTGTCGTTTTGTGGCCAGATCCACATGTTGATCAGCTAACTGTCTTAAAATGTCTTTGTTGCGTTCCATAAAATTCATCGTCTGTTTTGCCACGGTTACTTCTTTCTCTAAGATGAGTCGTGCAGCTAAGGTGAACCATTTCACCATCTCTGTTAATCCTGATTCTACCAGCTCTTGTCGTTTCTTTGGGTTCTTTTCCCGACTCAACGATTCTAGAGCTTTGATCACTGTATGTGGTGTGTTTTTCCATGGTAGGTGTATCCTTAATGATGATCGGGTGTCATGTTCCTATCATTTTATACTGTAGTGTAGACGATCGGTCCTCGATCTTCACCTGTTACCCACCGATGGAACACATCTGTTCTTAAACGATTCTGGTCGGGTGTTCTTGGATGAAAGTCAATGATAAGATATCCATGAGGTGTAGAGGTTGCATCTTGATACGCCATCACCAAATGGGGTAGTTGTATTTGGTTCGCAAGTGTTTTGATCTGGCCTTTATCTCTTGTTTGAATTTATACCATGTAGTGTGCATTCAAGCTGATGGTACGACTAGCCTTGGATTGTTGGAACATGTTTTGTGTGATGTAAATGACAGTGGCATTTCTATGGTGTCCCTTTCGCGTGAACCATAATTTAATTTTCTCCTCATCTTTTTCTCCTAACATATCATCAAATATGACGAGGTGTGGTAAGGTTGTATCGTCTACTATCTCTTCATCATCCTCAGGGATACCCTGAATGAATTTGATAGCTTCACGTTCTTGTAACTGTGCGTAGGCACTTTGCCATTCTTTGTAACACCAGACGATGCGTTGTGGTACCACATGAAATAAATCGGTTTTGTACTCAATAAGTTTTTTTACAAATTAAGTTTTTCCTGAACCACTTGGCCCTGAGATGAAAATGTTACTAGGATGTTGAAAAAGTAAACTACTTTCCATGATGGTCCAAGAAATAATAACAGCATTGACATGACAACATTTTATTTTATACATCATAGCAAATAAACACTTGAACAAACATCAGTCAAAAATGTAAACTATGACACACATCATGAATCAGTCTTTCTTTATACATCATCCATTCCGGCAATATCATGGTATATCCCATAGCATTTAAAGCCATGCACACTTCGTCAAACAGTTCCTCGGATTGTCTTAACGCCTGTTCTGATTGAATTCCAAGTACACGCACAGCCAGCCAACAACACAGCTCTACGCCATGGATTCCGAATTGGAGTTATGTTTTTTTCCTGTAGTGAAGTATTTCCCATGTTTTGACTTCTCATTCGTCTTGCAAGAACTCTGCGTAGTATCTTATTTTGTAGGTGTCCCAGAGGGATTCGTCTCCCAACTCAAACCTTTCTAAGTTGTTGAAATTGGGATCTTGAAAGAACTGTTCACTAGGATTTGGCCTCGTTTGTTTGAATATTGCGGTGCACTGTTTACCAAAAATGTTAAACACTAGTTCACAAGTGATAGGTTCTGGAGTCAGTAAAATGGCACGTATATCCTCTGGTGTGTCGTTCCGGTGGTTAATTGCAAATCTGAGATACATACGCTCATCAAAACGGTTCAGTTTCTCCACTGTATCAATGTTTAGGGTATCAATGTATATGTACCACACGTCAGAGATCAGGTTGCGTAGCAGGTTGTAAATGGCAAAGATCCGTTGAAAGACCACACTTTTATAGCTGCTTGGAAGATTACGCCCTCGTACATCACTAAACATATCATAAACTTGGTTTAAACAAGAGGAATCCTTCATCGTCTGGTGAATTATTCTGTTTCCAACGCGCTGTGCCCAAGTAAAAAATAACTCGTTGCAAAATGCAGCAGGTTTCTTATTAGCTTCAACGAGATGTCTGTAGATCATCTGTTGCATTTCTACTGGTAGAGTGTTCATCGTGAATCTCCGTATGTTTCCACCACCGTTCAGGCTATGCACACGACCACAAGCCAACTGGTTATGACGGTTGGTAACCGTACGGCACTGTCTTATATTTGTCCACGACCGCGCGTTTTGTATACACTGAGCGGAACGTCTTGGTCTGTGTCTCACTGATCACTTTGCGATTTCTATGTCTCTTGATTCGGGATTAATATTCGATGACTGTCTTGTAATGTTTGCGATCTTGTACACAGTTGACCATAGTCTTAAAATTGACTTTCTGACTAGCATTGTAATCCAAAGTGATGCCTTTTACTTTGCATTTCTGATGTCGATTTCCTTTTTCATCGATATATTCATACCCATAGTTTTTTGGCCCTAATGCCACGAATTTGACAATGCGTCCATGTGGTACTTCATCTGTCCACTTTCCCAACTGGCTCTCTTCAATTGGAATGTTGTACTGGTCAGGGTCATAGATGTACATACAACTGTCTGTGTCAAAATACAGTACCCGATCTCCAAGTTTTTCCAACTGGGTGTAAAGTTCAAGTCGAGCATAGGACGTAACGAAGGCAGCTACCACTGGATTTGAAGATGAATGGGGCTGAGTAATTCACCAACATGAAGTTGTCATGATCGAAAATCTCGGCAAACTGCACAGTGACATGACGGTCGGAGAGTAGGTCATACAACCGATTCACCTTAGTCACATACTCGGTTTTGGTTTGAACATTGTTTTGTGCATTCTTACCCCACAAACAGTTCAACATGGTTTTGGCAAACGCTCTTTTTCCTTTGTTCTTTTTCACGTTGTCGAGCCAGATACCCTCTATCTGAAAGTAATTCTGTTTAAAGTGGGCTTCATCATCTTCTGTTTTTACCCAATTAGGGTAACCGCTTGCTTCTTGTTTCAATTTCAAGTATTTGTTAATATACTGTTTATACACATCTTTACTCCATGCGTCCCAGTGCCAGATGTGGAAGACGTCTACCAATTGGTATCCTACCTCAAGAGCTTTGGCTATTTCCACATCGGTCCAGGTACCTGTCAACATGCGTTTGTACAGAGTGTGATTGCATTTTTCACACTCTTCCTCAGCACAGGTACGGCACAGTGTAAAGATCATTTTCTTGTTACAGTGAATAGGTAGGACTGGTAGCCACAGGTCTTGTGGTGGCAATACACGACATTTGATGAGTCCCTTGTACATTCCAATGTTGTTTATATCAATCATCTCTTGACTTAAGATGTCGGGATGTCCCACGGGGTATGTTTTGTACTTGTTCACGAATGGATACAGTGAGCAAATGTCAGCATACTTAATTTCTTCCTTGGTGGTTGTATCCACTTCATGGTATAATTGAACGGCATTGGTTCGTCCACCAAACAAAGCATCCCAAGGTAAAATAGGTTCTTGGAAGGGAAAGAGACGGTTCACAGTATCTCTGTATTCTGGTTCAATCTTGCATTTCTGATCAAAGTCGCATTCCCACATTACAACTGTGTTGTAACCTTGTTGAGACAAGTCTTTCAACCGAAAGGTTGTGGCATTGTATAACTGCTCCATAGTTTGAAGTGTGTAACCGTTCACACTGTCTCTCCTTGGGTAACATTTTGGACATCCGTGTGTCCAGCACCCCATGAATTCGTATACGGTGTTCGTCTTTTTGTGGAATCCGTCAACGTAATAGGGTCCAATTTGTACTTCACCTCCATTTAATGCATGGCGAATGTGCTTATTCTCAATGGAAGCAGTTGTTTCTATCCAACGAATCCCTTTGATTGAGTATCGAGTTTTGTTTGGATACCCGGCATCAGAGATTACAGCCAAGGTCTTTGGAGGCATTGAATTTTTACGCCAAGCTTTGTTGCACACTTGAGCTAGAGTGGTCGCTTCCAGGAACGGATCAATTTGGTCACTGACCAACAGTTCTTTCCTAAACTCTCCACAACCTCGTCTCAAGATGTCCACATCTGATTTGCAGTACTTTTGCATTTCTAACTGAAAGTGAAACACAGCCTTTTGTGCCACATTTGCATTGTACCATTTCAGAAACGCTTCTCTCTTGTCAGGTTTCATGCTGTCGGGTCTGTAAAAATGTACGGGGAGATAGTCTCCAATGTAGTCTTGGTATTCATCCGTGTTGGCATAAAATGGAAACCATCCTTTTGCCATCTCAGTCAATCCAAACGTGTCGGGGAAATCGGACAAAGGCATGTTGAGAAAACTCAGTGAGTCGATGAATCTCACTTGATGGGCTTTCATCATTAGAATTTTGCTTCCATTCATGATCAATTTTGGTTTGGTTGTATCATGTGTCAGTAAGTGCCTCAAAATAAACTGTGCATCGTATCCTTGTGAGTTGTGAGCAATCACTGTGGTACCTTTGTGACTGGGTTGAAACAGCCATGCACAAAATTCTGACAAAGTGTTGTTACCACGAAATATTTTTTCTCTAGGCTCATCCACAGCTTCGCATTTCTGACACGGGTTTTTCATGGATTGACACATACAGTCTCCACAAGCACGTTGAGCAACACAAAAGTTTGGTATATGTTCACCCAAATCAAATCGGCACTCAAAGTCAAAGAAGATGAAAGGTACAGTCGGTGACTTCATGTTCTCTGGTTCTTTGTACGTGGGGATATAACACTGATGTTCTGCATCCACAACTTTCTTGCAATACTTGCATTTTTTAGTGCCAGGACAGAGATGGTTCTTCTTTGTACCCACAACCATTTGACCACAGGTCTTGCATTGCCATACACTTTCACAGATGTTTTTTGTAGATTTTCCTGGTTTCGCTTTGTGCTGATCAAAACATTTCTGACTATGAAATGTTCTACCACAGTGACCACATGGAAAGAATCCTTCTTTTGGGCATAGTGTCAAGGCGTAACACAGACAAATATTCTTACACCAGTGAGCTTCTCTGTTGTTATAACCGTAGTTACAGTGTTCACAGAAGTAGCTGCATCCCAGGAAACCAGTGATTGATGTAATGCAATCATAATGTTTATCATGATGATAAATGTGAATCACTTTGCTTTTGTCTGTCAGAGGTGGGTGATTGAACAACACGTCCATTTTCTCAAATTGTGGCCACACTTTGATCACATAGTCTGGAAAAAGGTGGGCTTGAATCTTCTTGTATTCTTCTATACCACAAGGCTGATTTGGACTAATGCCCACACTATCTAACAATGTCTTGGCTTCTTGGCTTTGAAGAAATTTTGCAGATTGTCTCATCAAATTCCATCGCTTCTTCCAGGCTGTATCGTCCGTTTTATTGAGTTTACATATCCCTACCACAATTGATCGTGCCAAACACATACTGTCGTGAACATTGTCTATCTTTATCATACTTCGTTTGACTTTGGACATGTTCTCAATGCTTAGGTGCGATCCAAACGTTCTTTTTGTTCTTCCACCTCCCTCGGGCATAATGACATGTGTCATTTCTAACTGGAGATGCCCGTCATGAATCCCAAACTTGTGGTTGCTTTGTGATACTTTCTCTATTTCGTTCAACAGCGTATCTCCTGAAATGTGTGTTGCATTCCCGAATGGAATGTGGATACCAAATGCTAGGTCAGGATGATTTATGGAGATACGAATTTGATCGTTGTCATTGACCCGTGCTTCTCTGTATAACTGTTTCACCATGTCATTGAAAAGTTGATGTGTAAATTCAAACGGTTTTTTATATCTTTCAAAAGTAACATCGTACACGTGGCCATTCGTTTTAAACTTTCTTGAAGTTCTCTGTGACCGTGGCTGTATGGAATAATATTCCCGTATATCACTCTTGGTCTTTTTTGCAGGTGGCTCATCATCGCTGCTTTCTTCACTACTCGACATCGTTGTGATTATAAGTAAGTGAGCAAAGCTTTTTTATACATCTAAGCTCCGCCCACCTGATCTCAGGCCTATAAAGTGCGGTGTGACCCGTCCACTTCATCACTCTCAAACCTGATTCAGACTGCTCTGTTCAGAATGACCTGCAATACATTTGAGTTCTGGGTGAAAGGACAACTACAAGCTATCAGTGACAAGCTGATCAGACTAGAAACAGAAAGACAAGTGACATGCTACCGCTGTCAGGAAAAGGGGCATTATGCATCGGCATGTACGAAGAAAGCTTCAACACCTCAAACAGTACGGGTGTGCTACCGTTGTCATGAACCGGGACATTTTGTTTCTAATTGCCCAAAACCTACAGTGTGCTACAGTTGTCACGAACTAGGCCACTTTGCATCCGCTTGTCTTAAGAAAGGGATGAATAGTACTGTACCTACAGTAAACGCACAGGTGGACAGTGAAATGCAGAAAATGGACGTAGTTGAGACAGTGCCACAGACGGACAGTGATGTTGAGCTACTAGAGACTGTCTCTGAGTTGGAGAAACCTACCGTAAAACCCAAGAAACGCAAGAGAAGCGTCAACACATGCATCGTGTGTCCTGAGCCTCACCCATCAACAAGCAATACAGAGTGTAACCGACCAGCTAAGAAGCGAAAAATGACATTTGAACACTAGACTTGAAAAAAAAAAGTTGTGTTATGTTCATTATTTGCTGTATGACGCACGTTTAATTCATTGTTACTGTATGACACATGTTTGTTGTTAAACACAATAAAAAAAAATCATATGACAATTGTATTAGTTATCCTTTCTACATCATTGTAATGGTCCTGAAAAGGACCGTTATTTATTGAGAAGTGTCTAGCACTCACTCAAATACAAATACCGCCAGTAATGCCTGCTGGCTTCTGGATATGCCAGGTAAAACCCTGACAAATCCGGGTACAATGGCAAAGGGGGTAAACTCGGGTACAAGTTGACACCCTCTTCCTTTATACCCTCTTCCTTGACTTCTACTTTCTTCTCCTTTCGTAACGCCTTCCTTGCACGTCGGAATAACTTACGAAGGAAATTCATGGTGAAGAATGAATACATACACAGCATTACACAATTTATAGTCAAGAAAAAGTAGGTTAGTAGGTCAATCCACCCCAAAATGTCAAGGCCGAAGACAATGCTATCTAACTCAGGTCAAGGTCGAACTTGATTTATTGGATGAAAAAATAACGTTCTCTGATTGGTGTAAGCCAACACAAAAAAGTAGGTCAATCCGGTACTATAAAACAGTGCACATACTCTATACTTTATTATTCATGATTGAAACATGAGACCGTACACACGTAGGTCCACCCCAGACTTGCTAAAATTGTTCCTCGACAATCCCAGCTATGAGGAACAAGAGAGCGACCCAGACAGCTATCACGACCAAGTTGATGTGTATGATCTATATCTCACTCTTATAAAAAGGGGAGATCTCCCTAATTACCTGTCAGTTACCTTTGAAGATGTACCATCTACCCTACTACAGGGATCGGGAGACAGCCTGAACTTCATAGGTGACAAGGATCTAACCCGTTGTCATTTGCATCTCCTTGCAGGATGGATGAAGAGATATGTCATGGGATGGGACAGTCAAACGTGTGGTATGGACCACAATATGTGATGGGACTGTACAACGTGTGGTATGGACCACAATTAATAAGAAACAAAACGGCCCTTTTCAGGGCCAACCCAAATGTCTCGAAAGGACATTTTACAATTGTCAATCCCCCTTTAAGATGTGGTCCTCCTTTAAGACATTTTATTACATAAATCTGTTTTCATATATAGTACCATTCGGTACTATAGATTCGGTAAATCTGTTTTCATATAGAGTACCATTCGGTACTATAGATTCGGTACCATAAGTACCAAAAAAAAAAAATTATGGTACCAAGGTACCATAAGTACAAAAAATTATGGTACCGTCGGTACCATAGTGCCACCCTATACTACTGGTATATATTTGGACAGTGCCCAAATTACAAAACCATATAGGATGAGTCCAGTGTTAATCAACCTATAACAATTAATTTATCAATTCCAGTGTATTCATCCTTAACTTCTGCTTCATCTGAACAAGTGAAATGGTTTTATCCTTAAAGGTGCATCGGGTGAAGACGTAGCTGTGAACTGTCCGGCGAAACTGATAAGTACGATTCACTTTAAACCATACGAATCTCTCTCTCTCTCTCTCTCTCTAACGCCGAATAAAAAGTATAAAATAAAAAGAATATATATATATATATATATATATATATATATATATATATATATAAAGTATTTCTGCAATGGGTTTGATCTCTCTTAGCGTTATAGGCAAGTTTTAACCTTGCTTTTGCGCTCATCTTACAATAGTATTTCAAGGATCAGTTAACCCTAAATTCCAGGACTATAAGTCCTCTTGACATTTGATAACAGATATCTGTTTTATATTACATTGATTGATTACAATAAAAATCTACTTCCTGCCACAAAAGACTGCAGCGCTCTCCTGCAAATTGATAATGGAAAAGTAGAGTACACTTCTATACGTTCCGGAAGTACAGCAAATTACAGCTGCAATACGGGATACAACATGACGTCAGGAGATGACGTCAGGTACTGTTTGGCGGATGGAATGTGGAACGGGACAGAGCCAAACTGCACACTTGTAGGTAAGTACACTGTCCAGAATGCGATATTTAATAGTTTAATCATTTGAAAACGAAAACTTTTCCTGCGGTTCGATAACTTGTGTGAAAAAGACGAGAGATGATACAAAATAAAACCACATACGTTTTTCTATGACTATAACTGAAAGAAAATATGATAAAATCAACACATATTTCATTATATTTTATGACATCCAATGCCTTTTACACTTTTATAAGTATATGGCTTAGTCAATTCATAATGCTCCAATCATAAATTGCAAACTTAGGAAGTTAACGACCTTACTAACCTGATTTCATTGATATATGGAGTGGTTATTTCATGCTTACATGTACTGACTAGATCATTATGTTTAATGACAATGTCATTGTGCTTGGTGATATCCTTGTACGCTTGTTGATATAGATGAAAGCATTGTTCGATTCCCTGCCGTGACATACCAAATTCTTAAAGAAAATGGTACTGGTATAGCTCCCTTGTTTTGCGCTCAGCATAATTATAAATGACCAAATTATTAAACCCAATAAATATACAAGCAAACGTTTATATTGATACATACATTAAGTTAAATAAATGTATACTTAAATAAAAATTATGTTAAAATATTACCACTCACAATTTTTAGATTGGGTTGTTTGCAACTTTGTTTTATATTCGCACACATTTCTTCGTCGGACAACAGTTCGGGGCTACATTTAGAAACTTAAATCCCTATATTTAGTTACGTAATATACAATATGTAGTTCCAAATTTTGTATTCTGTCTTATCACTTAGCAATATTAATATTTCTGTTAATCTAAATGCTACTGCATTTTGAAAGTCGAAACTGAAATGAAATTTGTTGGATAGAACGTGTTAGATAAACTAATATATGAGAAAATGGGCAAGTGAGTTCATCGCACTTAAATCGGAGATAGTTGAGCCTTTGTTGTTTTATAAATTGGTTCTTTTTGATTAAAACACACAAATTTATGTATAAACTGTAAGAAAGAGAGAAAGAGGGACAATGTTATTGTAAACAGTCCTACGGAAGCGTATTATAACCACATAGACACTTTTATACTTTATTTTCCACACTTTAGTCTACAAAATTTGTACTTTAAACTGTAAATTTCACACTTTCATCTGTAACTTTAACATATTAATGTGTAGATTTTACACTTTAATCTGTTTGTTTTTTATTCTTCTTATTATTATTATCATGATAAAGTGTATAATCTACAGTTGAAAGTGTACAATTTACAAGGTGTAAATTGTACCAGTTAAAATTGTAAATTTTAACAGATTTATGTGTAGAATTGACATGTTAATGTGTAAAATTTACAGATTAAATTGAAAACATACGGTTTAAAGTGTAACATTTACGCATCAAAGTGTAAAATTTACCTATTTTAAGTGCAAAATTTACAGATATAGTGTAAAATTTTCAGTTTGAAGTATAAATTGTGCAGATTAAAGTATGGAAAATAAAAAGTGTAAATGTTGCACTAATACTCTACCGTACAGTCCATTAAACATTTTTTTGTTCTGACCTTATTTACGTTCAAAAAAGAATGTACTAGTAGAGCTCCCTTGCATAGTATATAAGGGTAGTTTCAGGACTGGTTGGCCCGGTGTCAAAATAATGAGACTGTCTTAAGCAGACATAGTCTCCAAATGACTAATATACTGTCGTCGCAGGACGTTAAACCAAATAAAAGAAATAAACATTTAAAGCACTGTTTTTTGTTGTTGTTGTGTTGTTTTTTTTGTTGTTGTTTTGTTTTTTCGGCACTATCGGCTCTTTGATTTTGAAAAGGGAGAGCAGCAATGTGAACCCTTGTTCTGTTGCTAGAATTCTGTGTAACATAATGCGTCGTTGCATTATGCTTGGTGTTTTATGATAGTTTTATTGGCATGGTGCGTGTGGGTTAGCGTTGGGTAAATGTTGGACAGGTTTCTAGAACATTGTCATTAAGTAGATCGGTACTGCATGTTCTGCACAAAGCAATAGTCACAAATTAAAGGCATTAGCAAGCACCTAGGAATTATCACGAAGCACGATGACACTATCATCAAATATAATTTGCGGTAGGTCGGTGGTTCTACCCGGATGCCTCCGTGCATTCGGGGTCTTCCTCCACTTGTAATTAGCTGGACGTCGCTATATGACTGAAATACTGTCGAAGCGACGGTAAACTCAAATAGTCAAGTAATCAAATATAATACTGTTGTCATAAAGCACAGTGGTATTGCCACTAAGTACAAAGGGGTGTTCACAAAGCATAATGTCATTTTCAAGAAGCATAATGTCATTATTACTAACCACAGTGTATTTTTGCTTGAATGCCATTCCATATTGTTACGCTACGATACGAAACGGTGAAAATTGCTGTGAAATTTTTGCAAATTAAAATGCCTGCTTTTGATATACGGTTTCGTAAGACTGGCGGCAACAGCCAGTCTGAAAATGGGCATGCATTAAAGATGTATTCGGTCCAGCATTCATCCCTACCAATCTTGATAGAAAGTTGTATGTTGAAACACTGTGTAAAAATACAGCGTGTATAGTAACAATATCTATACTTATGAGTTTATTTGGAAATTATTCATTTAGACAGAAATGATCAATACTGCATCAAATAGTTTATATATCTTTATCTTGGTCCATCACTATATATAAACCACATTATGTATTTTAAGCACATCTATATCTTTATCTAAAATAACTAGTGCTCATATTCTTGAAATATTAATGTCATAATTTGAAATGAAAAAGAAAACAATATACCATTGTCCATTCTGGAAACTAAAATAGCTACTGAATTTAATTCTAGAACAAAATGAATTTTAGCATGCACCAATCTAGATTTTTTAGCTCGACTATACGGATCAAACTTACCCTGACGTCGGCGTTGGCATAGGTGTCAACCTTAGTTAAGGTTTTGCATGCAGCTTACTTTTATGTTTATATCTTAATTACCAGCACTACTTATTGATTCATTACTTCACTAAGGTCTTCATGGAAATTAAACAAACTAATTAGATGTTGAAAATTTTGGTTAAGGATTTGCGTGCAACTAAATGATTTAAGTACTGCATGCGATTTACTAACATACTTCTCTTAGAAAACAGATATGCTTATTGGTTGGATACTTCTATCATTCTTGTTTGTCTAATAAAAATACCCATATATGAAGTACGCTCTTTTTAAGTATATGACTAAGTTGACTTGCAATATTACCTTAATGATTAACAGTATTTGCTAAGAAATTAAGTATTTGGTTATTTTAAATAAAACAAAATTGACAAAGTTTGGGCATGCCAATTGCTGCAAAACGTACGGTTTATGGTGAAGGAGGCTATAATGCCACATTTTGCTTCTAAAGATTACTTTACGCTTAGTATTCGAGCCAGTTACAAAAGTGTCTGACCAACATTTCAAAACTTAAGAGAGAAAAATATTCTGCTTTTATACACTTTCGTATCCGTTTTAACAAAAGTATGTCCGTATCAAATTTGTTTAACTGTAAACAAATGACCTACTATACGGATCCATTAAATAATCAGCTAGCTAGTGTTTCAGAAATGCCTGCATCAAAAAACTATGACAAAATGGCACTATGTAGAAACGTAACATTTGTCATAAAAAATATTTTTGTTTATGCCATATCAGCAGATAAGCGTTGTTCATATTTTCAATATTGGTACATGTAGACAGAACATCATTATGAAATGAGAATCAATTGTTTTATGTCTAAATCTGATATTCTTCTTGAATGATTTTGCTCTAAAAACGTTGATCTTGAGGGTTCGATCCCCATAGTGGTCGGGCACTGTCTCCGTAATGAATAATAATAATATATAATAACTTATTACAATAATAATAATAACTTATAATGCATTCGTCTTTCACCGCTTTAGTTAGTTAACTACAGAAATACGTGCTAAAGTTTCAGTACTGTCAGAATTCCGGAAAAGAGTTGTGAGGTAACTGGCATAAAATGACGTTAAATTATTCAAATAAAATCAAAGAAACCAAGTTTAATACACAAAAAGAAGAACATAAAATTAAAAAGATTCATTGCTGTCACATGTTTAAAGGTGTGTGTTTTTAATTTTAAAGTAGAATGATAATAGTTAGTTGTAGCATTGGAATATAATGCAGAATGGACTAATTAATGAAAACTTTCAATTGCTATGAACAATAATAGTTTTATTGCAACTTTCATAGCAACATTAAATAAATTCTACTGGAAAGACAAACGAATTGAAAAAGAAAAGATCACAAATCTTAGAAATATGATATGGTGCTAATAAAATGCAAAGGTTAAACTTAGGCTGTATTATCCCTTGCCCATTATTGGTGTGGCGATATTAAAATCAAATCGGATACGAATGACGCCATGGGCCCCGCTTTGTTGTCTTAGCCTAGGGCCATATACCACGCTTTTCACATGTACTTTCATGAATATCGTTTTACGCAGGCCAGACAACAGCGTCTAGTATATATGCCACACAATATAAATTCGAAGAAGAAGTGGATAACTCAGATGTAAATAATATGACCCGTGTTATGAAAATGGGGACACTCTTTTCTTTTTGATAACACCGTCGCCAGTCTCTTGGTGCCTTGGGCGCTTTAATATGTTTCATAATGACCCCGACTGAGGTTCATCCAAAAAAAAATTCATGGGAGGCCTTGACCTTACCTAATTATGTATACAATCGCAATACATTGACATGCTAATGAAAAATCGAAAAAGATGGCGGTTAAGTGAAGACGTGTGATGTATAGCTCTTCGTAAAAGTTACAAAAAACATACGTGATGTATGGATTAAAATTGGGAAAAAAACTGTGGAATATTGAGGACGAAGGTATGCTCTCTCATTTCCAGTTGTTAAAATATCAAAATTCCATTTGGAGCAGTGAATATAAGAGAAAATATAAAACAAATTAAACATTCATATTTTTGAACTAGAAAACAAAAAAAAACGCCATTTCATCTGGCTGTGAAGTGAATGCATATCACTTAACAATTGCCTTTATTCTTGCATTGTGCTGGGAAAGTGATAATTGCCATCAATTAATGTGGAATAATGGCAGATCAACAATGTGCAACACCATACCCTCCCGGATTACCTGGGCATGTGAACCCAGACACGGATGAAATGACATCACAAAATGTTTTTAATGATGACATATCACTGACTCCGATGTGTAGCAGTAATCGGCCTGTTTCTGTTGCGGGTCACTCTTAAAATCAAAATGCCAAAACGGAACTTGAAAATCTTAATAGAATGATTAAAGAACTTCCTTCAGACATGTTTGTAAACCATATCCTTCTTGATAATGCTCAATGTGAGACACGACTTCAAACTATTCGAGCTAATGACAATTTTCCATTTGGATACACATGTGAGTTGAAAAGACGAGTTAGTACAAGAACTGGTGACGCCGCCTCTATAAAACTCACATATGACATCAGCGACGGTAAACCCCAATATAACAACAACAACACATATGACATATACACAATTATGAGCGTCATCGAGGAGAAGACCCTTCGATTCTTACTAACATGATAAGTATATCTAAAAAAAAACCCACAAAAATCACAAAATCCAATATCGAAAAATGATAATTGCTGTTGTAAGGCTGAGATAAATCTTCTTAAAGACACTGTCACGTCCCTGCAGGCGGATCTTTTACTCTTGAAACAAAGACTTATAGCGACAGAAAACATAAAAAATGACGAGTTTTCTAATCTTAAATTGTTTTCCGAAAAGGAACACCAAATTGTTAAGGATTCAGTACAGGAAATCAATCAAAATATTTCAAGAATTGAACAAACAACAAAACAAGCACAGACCGAACTGCAACAATGTATAACCTCTAAACTTTCTGAAATAGAATCAGACATTGTTTCAATTAAGCATGATCTTACAGAGGTAAAACAAAGTGTGTATATCTCTGCTGAAATCGTATGTGACCAAACAAACAACCAAATCCACAATAATACAGGCGGAGAAATACAGGCTAAAAATACCCCCTAGAGACCGGTGAAAGACCTGAGTCTGCGGACAACCTGATATTGTGGGCCACCCGCTAGTTTTGGCACATGCACTGAGGACTCGAACCCATCTGAAGATGGTGATTTTGAAAATTACATACGGAAGCGTACTAAACGTTTCTACGTAGGGGACTTCCGATCAAGCATTACAGAAGAAAAAAATGTCAATTACGTCACACGCCGAGGACCCAAGGTGACAAAAGTAACAATATTTAGACCACGTAAACACCGAAATGCCGTTATATGGGTCAATGTAGAAGATGAGGGCCAGACTTACCTTATGACTGATAGAGACTTTTGGCCCAGAGGTGTGATATGTAGACCATGGCTTTCAATAAATTCTTACCAAAAACGGAAATATACGCAGGATATCTCAGATTATGATTACAATGAAAGAGGTAGCCGATTGAAAAGAAGTTGGGGTGATTCTACCGACGACTATCGCTGGACCTACGGTCTGAACGAATGGTGTAGTACCAACCGCTATTCAGCCTTAGGGGACGATATAACGGTAGACTAATGCTTAAAACAATGACTAGTCATAGTCTTAAAATTGCTACCTGGAACGCGTCAGGCATAATGTCAAGCGCTGCTTACCTCAGTAAATTTTTATCAAATTCAAATATAGATATATGTGGTACTGCAGAACACTGGTTGTATACTCGAGATCTCCATTTTATTGACTGTATTAATAACAATTATCTTAGTTTTTTCAATATCTGATCCCGACCTGTCATTTCCTAGCAATAGACGTGTCGGTAAAGGGGGTATTTCTTTACTATGGCATAGAAAGCTTAACACAGTTATATCTAAACTTGATATTGACAGCCGGTACATAATAGGTATTGAAGTACAGCTCCACCCTGGTCGCTACTTATACGTATTACAGCTATATTTTCATTGCAAAAATCATTCGTCTGAATCATTCTCAAAAAGCTTAGAAGACCTAGAGAATGTCATTTGTAGATACTTTAATAGCGGATCATTTATAATTATAGGGGATTTTAATACGGAATTGCCCTCTAGGTTTCAAGATATATTTGTCTTTGATATAAGGGGTAAACAGTTAGTTGATTTAATGCTGAAGTATGACCTGGTTTCTCTAAACGGTACGGGACTTTGTACTGGAGCAGAATTCAGTAACGTACCATACAAAAAAAGCGAGAGACACTTATTGACCATATACAAGTACAGAAAAATGACATGATGCACGTGACGTCGTGCTGTATTGCTTGCGAGCGATGATGAACTTAACGTATCCACCCACCGCCCTATGGTGTGCTGTATGAGTTACCCTATGCCGTTATCTGCACAATCTCGTGCGTATGACAATAGATCTAGTAATTGGCGCATAATAAATCGGAAACATATAGACAGATACTGTGATTATGTAACCCACGATGAAAACTTAAACCATGCATCTCAAATGATTATAACGGATCATTCTCAAATATGCACTCTGTATAGCATAATAATTGAATCAGTAAAGAAAGCCACTGACACTTGTATCCCAAGTTGTAGGTTTTAACCACATATAAAACCGTAATGGACAAGTAACTTGACATGTCTTCATAAAGAAATGACTAGAGCAAGGGTAACATGGCTCCACGATGGTAGACCTAGAGGTCATAATTATCCTTCTTATCATAATTACAAAATCGCAGAGATATTTCACAAGCTGTGCTACAATATATTGAGAATCTTGAAATGGAAATCGATACGGCAGGTGAGGTGGACAGTACAACATATTGGAAGCTTGTAAAAAAGCGTAGGAAAAGGAAACGAACGAAATAATCCTGTCTTTGAGATGAAATTCGATGACACAGTATATGATAATCCTAATGAAATTAATAAAGGGTGGATGAACTATTTCAAAAAAATGTATTCGTCATCAATGGGCGATAACTTTGATGATGACTATTTAAAAACCAGTGAAAGAAAGTTATTAGATATTAAACAAAATCTAATGTCTGTGCCAACTAATGGTGATATTATCACCGAAACAGTCGTTAGTAAAGCATTCAGTACGTGTCGACGTAATAAAGCCTGTGGTTTTGACGACATCTACTACGAAAATATTATATACGGTGGACCTACCCTTCTGAAAACAATTACCAAGTTATCTAAGCATACGACACAGTTCTCGTTTGTACCAGAAGAAATAAAAAGGGTGTTATTACGACACTATATAAGGGTGGAAATAAGGATAAACAAGAGGGCCATGATGGCCCTGAATCGCTCACCTGAGTACCATTGCTTCAACTGATGTCAAGGTTTTTAAACAGACAAGGATTCTGATATAACTTAATCTAAAACACTTTACCCCTGACAATACTACACACCAAATATCTAAGCAATGGGCTATATGGTTTCAGAGAAGACTTGGGCGCAGGGTCATTTATCACCGTAGGGCCAAGACTTTGAAAATCTTTGTAATGAACCATTAGATGCTACTACATACCAAAAATCTTAGCTCTAGGCCTTATTGATTCATAGAAGAAGATTTTTTTAAGATTTTCCTATTTAACTCTATGTAAAACAAGTGACCCCTGATGCGGGGTCATTTATCACCATAGGGCTATGATTTGTACAATCTTGGTAGTGGCCCATAAGATGATGCTTCATACCAAATATCTAAGCTCTAGGCCTTATGGATTCATAGAAGAAGATTTTTTAAGATTTTTCTATATAACTCTATGTAAAACAAGTGACCCCTGGTGCGGGGTCATTTATCACCATAGGGCTATGATTTGTACAATCTTCGTAGTGGCCCATAAGATGATGCTACATACCAAATATCTAAGCTCTAGGCCTTATGGATTCATAGAAGAAGATTTTTTAAGATTTTTCTATATAACTCTATGTAAAACAAGTGACCCCTGGTGCGGGGTCATTTATCACCATAGGGCTATGATTTGTACAATCTTGGTAGTGGCCCATAAGATGATGCTACATATCAAAAATCAAAAGGTTAGGCCTTGTGGTTTCGGAGAAGAAGATTTTTTCAAGTTTTTCCTATATTAGCCTATGTGAAATCAAGTGACCCCTGGGGCGGGGCCAATTTTGACCCCAGGGTCATAATTTGTACAATCCTGGTAGAGAGTCATAAGATCATGCTACATACCAAAAATCAAAAGGCTAGGCCTTGTGGTTTCAGAGAAGAAGATTTTTTTAAATTTTCATTTTTAAAATCTATTTTTAGCTCCTGTGACCTAATTATGCGATGGACCAGAACCATTTATACAACTTTAGTAGAGCTTCATCCAAGGAACATTCCTGCAAAATATTTTTCAAATTGGCCAAGCCGTTTAGGAGGAGATGTTGTTTGAACAATTGTTGACGCCGGACGCACGGACGCACGGACGACGGACGCCGGACAAAAGGCGATCAGAAAAGCTCACCTTGAGTACGTTGTGCTCATGTGAGCTAAAAAAGACCCGCGAAATTACCGAGCTATCTCATTGTGCTCAACCATACTGAAACTTTACGAAACAGTCTTAATCGAAATATTAGAACATGATTTTTCAAATCCGCTTAAGATTAATTCACTGCAAGGCGGTTTTCAAAGAAACATTAGCTGTAATATGACATCATTTCTACTCAGGGAGTGTATAAACTACGCTCGTGAAAACCATTCAAAACTGTATGCGTGTTTTCTTGATGTCCGAACTGCGTTTGACACTGTGCACACTCTGCTTCTACTGAAAATATGCAAAGGTGGAATCGACCCGACAGTGTTTAAAGTATTAGTCAACTTGCTCGACAACACCGTTAGTTGTGTTCGAACCCAGTCTTTGAGATGAAATTCGATGACACAGTATATGATAATCCTAATGAAATTAATAAAGGGTAGATGAACTATTTCAAAAAAATGTATTCGTCATCAATGGGCGATAACTTTGATGATGACTATTTAAAAACCAGTGAAAGAGAGTTAGTAGATAGTAAACAAAATCTAATGTCTGTGCCAACTTATGGTGATATTATCACCGAAACAATCGTTACTAAAGCATTAAGTACGTGTCGACGTAATAAAGCCTGTGGTTTTGACGACATTAACTACGAAAGAAGAACCAGAAGAAATGAAAAAGGGTGTTATTACGACACTATATAAGGGTGGAAATAAGGATAAAAGAGACCCGCGAAATTACCGAGCTATCTCATTGTGCTCAACTATACTGAAACTTTACGAAACAGTCTTAATCGAAATATTAGAACATGATATTTCAAATCCGCTTAAGATTAATTCACTGCAAGGCGGTTTTCAAAGAAACGTTAGCTGTAATATGACATCATTTCTACTCATGGAGTGTATAAACAACGCTCGTGAAAACCATTCAAAACTGTATGCGTGTTTTCTTGATGTCCGAACTGCGTTTGACACTGTGAATCACACTCTGCTTCTACTGAAAATATTCAAAGGTGGAATCGACCCGACAGTGTTTAAAGTATTAGTCAACTTGCTCGACAACACCGTTAGTTGTGTTCCCCATATAACAAGGTACCCAACAGGGCCAAGCATGTAGTCCACTACTGTACTTACTATTTATTAATGACTTGATGAACGGACTCAGCACAAGCCCAGACGGACTCTTCATCAACAATGTGAGCTACGCCTGCCCAATATCTGCGGACGATATGGTTCTCGTTTCCTTGTGTAAAAGTGGACTCGATAGCTTACTTGAAATATGTAATACATTTCTAAAAAGCACAAATACACTTATAAAAGTGAAAAGACAAAAATTATTTTTTTTAATGATTGTAAAAAAAAAAAAAAAAAAAATAGTCATGTATTGCGTGTATGGAGCCTTGGTAAACGTATTATTCAAGAAACAGATATATATACCCATTTAGGCATTCCTTGTAATGAATATGGACCTTTCACCGAATATTAAAGGGGCATGTGACCTTTTGCGAAAGACTTTCTATAGTCTAGTCGATTGTGGCGTTAACGGAATTGGCTTACATCCTCTTACTTCAAAACGATTATATGAAACTGTTGTACTGTCAAAAGCGTTGTATGGCTGTGAATTGTGGAACGGCCTTACCAGCACACAAGTTAAACCATTACAGCATATCCACAGACACTGTACTAAATTTACGCAGTCGCTTCCACAGAATTCAGATCCTCTCTAGCTTATGTATGTTTTGGTTCATATCCTATTGAATATGAAATTGACAAAAGAAAACTTATTTTCTTTGGTCAAATGCGTAATATCATTCAAGAAAGAGCTGTAAAGTCTTTATTTTTATATCGACTGTCACATTATATGAATAATCCGGGTAAATGCCTTGGGTTCTTCCCAGATATATACCGAAATTAAGGCAAATATGATTTAACTAACAGTATTGTTGAATATATTGATAATAGTGTATTCCTAAACATAAGGCAATGGAAATCTATTGTAAGGGAAAACATCACCCTTAAGGCAAACTGTGATCACATTAGGAACATTACAGCTGATCATGATCTGCATTCCTTTGTCAATATACAAGTTCAGATAGTACCCTGTGTGTTTTGGCAATTCAGTCAAATGTATCGTGAGTATCCCCCTTACTGTAGATCAGGTCTCAGTATTCTGTTAAAATTATATGGTCGACAATATCAGTCTATTTGTCCACTGTGTCAGCTTACCACTAACCAAATTACACAACATGTTATTATGTACTGCCTCTGTAACAATATTAAAAGATTGCAACTCTGGAACATTCTATGTATTAAAGTCGGTGCAGTAGAGTATGAAAAGTTCACCAGACTAACTCCCCGTGAGCAAACAACAGAGATGTTAACTGGTTTTAAAACTCTTGATTTAAGTGTTTGTTTAAGGGTTATTTGTTTTAAGTTAATACTAACATATCTGCATAGTATGGTTAAACCATTACTATAATCTGAAAAAATGTATATTGCACTATGTATGTATATGTATGTATGTATGTATGTATAATACATATATGTGAATGTCAGTGCTGCATAGCAACTCAGAAAAGGAATTTGGAATCATATTGTTGTTGTTTTTTTCAAACATATTGTATATTTCATTAATCTCTCATCTCAGACTACATGTATACTGTATATTGTATGTATATAAAAATATGTATATATTCATGTATATGTTCACTTGTTCACTTTAATTTGTATTTTCCACTGTAATTCATGTATTTTATATGCTCTCTTCATAAGAAGGAATAAAAGATTGAAATGAATTGAATTGAAATGCTTTTAATTCATCAAAACGTAAGACTGGCTACCTGGAGCCAAAGAAAAATAAATAATTAAATAAATAACAAAAAAAACAACAAAAGAAACAAACAACAGAAAAGTAAAAAAATAATTACCATCACTGGATAAATTATTTTCATATATAAACCATTTCACTTTGAAATGACATGTAAAGCTACGTAAGCAATTTATTTTCTATTTTTAAACAAGAAAACCACCCAGTTACTTAGTCGTCTAAAGAATGTCGTTTCGCCAATATTTTTCAAATAGGAAGCAGGCTTGTATTATTTTCAGAACTTGAATGGAGTCGACCCTTAGTCTCAGTGTATAAAAACGCTCCATTATCGGGCCAAAATCCCCCGTGGCGCAGTCGAGTAAGCGTTGGGCTGTAATGCAAGAGGTCAGGGTTCGAAACCCTGATACGGAAAGATTTTTTTTCATCTATTACAATTTTGACCGTTTCTTTCTTTTTCACTAGCAAGCATATTTATAGCTCGTAAATTTATCGAAAAAAATTTAACATAATTATTTTATTAATTAACTCTATTTATATCACACAGTAATTTTTGCAATCGTATCTACTCGGCAACCCATGGCCTAGCACGAAGATATGAACGAGGTGTTCCGAAATGGCGTTTGTCTGAAATACTCAATAGCTGCAGTCTATTCCTGAAATAAATTCAAGCATAATCCATCTTTATGTTTCAATAACGCTCCACTGGAAGCAATTTGACTGCTGTGCTTTCAGAGTATTAAGATTTAACTGCAATCATAAGCACCTGGCAGATCCATCACGTAAAGCAATGTTTTGTGTCTTCACTATTATCTTTTCTTAACACCTGTTTTCTTATTAACGGTCATTTCTTATTAACTACATTTATTTGACAGTATGATTAGTGTAATTTTGTAATATTTGTCTACAGTTTTGGATACGATTATTTTGAATTTTAATCACGGTTTCATCGTATTTGTGTTGGTTTCTTTGTTAACTTAAGACTTTACATGATTATTGTTAACACTTTCGAAAACTTGGTTTATCAAGAATGTTTTTTTCTTTTCTTATTTTGTTTGTTTTTGTTGTTGTTTTTGTTTGTTTGTTTTTGTTGTTGTTGTTGTTGTTTTGTTTCTTGTTGTTGTCTTTTTACATTTTTACGTCAAAGACCTAAACCCAAAGATAAGAAACTCATATAAGCGTGTAAAGGAAATCTCGTATACCCTCGGCGCCACCGCGATATTGTGAGAAAAAGCCGGTGCGCTTGTACTGAAGTAACTACTGCACGAAGTTGTGTTCCGACACAATTCGAAAGTCTACGATGATCATCTACAGCATAAGGCGCTCTTGAAGAATATGGTAAACTTCAGCTCCAAACGGTGGATATATTAAGTAAAATATTGACTGTTCAAATCCGAGAGTAATCAATATAAGGTCTTTATGATTGATTAAGGACTGGAAGGGAAATATTTCAGGAAGGAAATAGTTCAATTTATGAAAAAAGATACTCTTTGCTAATATTTCGGCAAATATTGATATGCCCTAGCATTTAAGTCATACAGATGAAGTAAATGTGAACTTGTTACCTTGAAAAGGGATTCGTCTTTATCTCATGCTTCGGATGCAAGTGCATATTGTAAGATGCAGGATGTGCAGCCCACACTGTTAAATTTATGTGGTCTAGCACATCGAGACATAATACAACAGCTTTATTTATCATCTGTTTTCTATAAAACATGTTCTCGGTAACTTCCATTTGTGTTAACACAAGGAATCTGCTATGTAATCTCGGCTGACCATGTGCGTGTATTTTCCTCTCATTGTTTCACTTATTATCTTTGCGAATGAAATAATCCATCCTTGTATTGTTGTTGAATATATTTATCCTCTATTTTTGTCCAATTCTAGTTTAATTGTCGTCGAACTGAGTGATTAATCTAAGGTTATGTTATTGTTTAACCTTGCTACCTCAGTTTCAGCAGCCATGTTGTGCAACTTTAAATGATGCATTGTGGGATTATTTGCTTAGTAACCTGTTGCTAGTGTAAACTTAAGTGAAGATTTAAAGATGTTTAAGCCTGCGTTGAGTTCAAGAAATATTATTAGGTAACGATACGAGTTCAATTTATGTCTAAATAGTCATATCCCAATGTTTATTGTATTTCGCCAGTGTTTTTATTTTAGAACTCTATTTGAGTATTTTGTGGACGGTTGAAATTTTGACGTCCATATTTTTAGAACGCCTGTCCTATATTTCGGTCACCCTCCTATATTTTGGTCGCCCGTCCAATATTTTGGACGTTTCGTCCATATTCTGGTCACACCACCTTAGCGGGTATATAAGTGGTTGGCGTCCCGATCTCGGGATCAGTCTTCCGTGGAAATAATCCGAACACACACTTTGCAACATGCAACTCGTAAGATTTTAATGTCGCATTTTCATATCACAAAATTTCAATCTAACTGATCATTTAGCAGCCACCTAAAGTTATAGAATAAGTGTCGGCATAATGTGACTAGGTGTCTACGGCGTGATGCTGCAGTGTGACAGCAGTTTCTTATTTTTGGGTTTAGGTCTTTGTTGACATTGACATTAAGTAAGTAAGCAAAAGTAAATTACAATATATTACTGTAGTTTTGTGTACAATCTTAACGAAAAACGTTATTAAACTTTGTTGATGGATTGTAGAGATAATGACTCGTCTTAATAAGATCGGTTGTCATGATTACCAGGTATCATAAAGATTCAAATAATTTCATATTCATATGACGTCATATAACGTCAGATTTGACGTCAGGTGAAAAAGTTTGTACGCCGTCTAAAGCCATTATTTCTGGACCGATTTTCATCAAAATTTCACAGAATATGTATGTTGGGCTCTGTTTATGCATCCCGGTGTTCTTTATTCAAAATTCGAAAAGGCAATGGTTCTATGGCGATTCCAAGATTCGAACCATTGACGTCAAATTTCAAATGCGTATAAAATCGCTTCTAGATGAGCTAGAAAGCTGATATTTGGATATTTGGACAGAAAATAAGTCTCTAAGATGTCTATGGATTCTCAGAAGATGAACGTCATATGACGTCATGAGATGAAAATTAATTTCTATTAAAATTTAATAGCATATGCTTCAGATAGAACATTTTGCATTTCAATGATTTTCATTTGCCTTTGAAGTGTTTTGACGTCAAACTTGACGTCGTCTAAAAATGTTTGTACGCGGTCTACAGCCATAATTTCTGGATCGATTTTCATAAATTTTAAGATTTTATGTTAGCTCTATTGTGCATCCCGGTGTCCGTTTTTCAAAATTCGAAAAGGAAAGGAACCTTGTAAATTTCAAATACTATAAAATCGCTTCCAGATATTGAAAGTTATATTTGGACAGATTTTAAGTCTTCAAGTGTCCTATACATTCTGTGAAGATTAACGTCATTTTACGTCATATGACGTCAAAAGGTCAAAAAGAATTTCTGATATCTACGCGTTAATTTAAATATGTTGTAAAGTTCTCAGGACAATTAAAACTTGATGGCATATACATTTATCCATGCTTTTTGAATGCAAGGTATTTCATATGAATGTGACGTCATATAAGATTTGACCTCGTGACCTACTTTTTGATCCCACATGACGCAATTTCGAACTTATCCAAGATTTTATGGAGACAAACATTCTGACTAAGTTTCATGAAGATTGGCCTAAAAATATGGCCTCTAGAGTGTTAACAAGATAAATTGTTGACGACGAATGTCGCACGATGGACGACGGACGAATGGCGGTCTCAAAAGCTCACCTTGAGCACGTTGTGCTCAGGTGAGCTAAAAACAATAAGTAACTCTGTACTTTACAATAAAACAAATGGGCCATGATGGCCCGGAATCGCTCACCTGATTATAAATGAGTAACATATGTTGGATTTTTAATATTGACCTACTTTTTGAACCCACATGAACCAAATTCAAACGTGGCTAAAAAATGTAGGGAATCAAATATTCTAACCAAGTTTCATGAAGATTGGGTCAAAAATGTGGCCTCTAGCATGCTAACAATGTTTTTATAAGATTTGACATCGTGACCTACTTTTAATTTTATGGAGACAAACATTCTGACTAAGTTTCATGAAGATTGGCCTAAAAATATGGCCTCTAGAGTGTTAACAAGATAAATTGCTGACGCCGAATGTCGCACGATGGACGACGGATGGCGATCTCAAAAGCTCACCTTGAGCACGTTGTGCTCAGGTGAGCTAAAAACAATAAGTAACTCTGTACTTTACAATAAAACAAATGGGCAATGATGGCCCGGATTCGCTCACCTGATTATAAATGAGTAACATATGTTGGATTTTTAATATTGACCTACTTTTTGACCCCATATGACCCAAATTCAAACTTGTCCAGGAATTTATGGAGGGAAACATTCTGACCAAGTTTCAAGACAATAAGACTAAAAATCTGGCCTCTATAGTGTTAACAAGGTTTTAATAAGATTTGACCTCGTGACCTACTTTTTGACCCCACATGACCAAAATTTAAAATCGTCCAAGATTTTATAGAGGGAAACATTCTGACCAAATTTCATATTTTTAGGCCAGTCTTCATGAAACTTAGTCAGAATGTTTGTCTCCATAAAATCTTGGATAAGTTCGAAATTGCGTCGTGTGGGATCAAAGAGTAGGTCACGAGGTCAAATCTTATAAAAAAAAAACATTGTTAGCATGATAGAGGCCACATTTTTGACCCAATCTTCATGAAACTTTGTCAGAATGTTTGTTTCCATAAAATCTTGGACATGTTTGAAATTGGGTCATGTGGGGTCAAAAAGTAGGTTACGAGGTCAAATCTCAAAAACATTTTTAACTCTCTAGAGGCCACATTTTTGTTTTAATCTTCATGAAACTTGGTCAAAATGTTTCTCTCCATAAAATCTTGGACACGTTTGAATTTGGATCATGTGGGGTCAAAAAGTAGGTCACGCGGTAAAATCTTAGAAAACCCTTGTTAACACTTTAGAGGCTACATTTATGGCCCAATCTTCACGAAACTTGGTCAGAATGTTTTTCTCAATAAGATCTGGAAAAGATCGAATTTGGGTCATGTGGGGTCAAAAGGTAGGTCATGAGGTCAAATCTAGAATTGTTAACCTTAGAGGCAAATTTTTGGCCCAATCTCAGAAATTGGTCAGAAAGTTTGTCACTATTAACTCTTGACAAGTTTGAATTTGGGTCATGTAGTGCCAAAATGTAGGTCATGTGGTCAAATCTGAAAAAAACTTTGTTAACACTCTAGAGACCACATTTTTGGCCATATCTTCATGAAACTTGGTTTGAATGTCTATTTCCATAAAATATTTGACCATTTCGAACGTGGATCATGTGGGGTCAAAAGTAGGTCAATATTAAAAATCCAACATATGTTACTCATTTATAATCAGGTGAGCGATTCCGGGCTATCATTGCCCATTTGTTTTATTGTAAAGTACAGAGTTACTTATTGTTTTCAGCTCACCTGAGCACAACGTGCTCAAGGTGAGCTTTTGAGATCGCCATTCGTCCGTCGTCCATCGTGCGACATTCGTCGTCAACAATTTATCTTTTTAACACTCTAGAGGCCATATTTCTAGGCCAATCTTCATGAAACTTAGTCAGAATGTTTGTCTTCATAAAATCTTGGAAAAGTTCGAAATTGCGTCATGTGGGATCAAAAAGTAGGTCACGAGGTCAAATCTTATAAAAAAAAATTGTTAGCATGCTAGAGGCCACATTTTTGACCTGATCTTCATGAAACTTGGTCAGAATGTTTGTTTCCATAACATCTTGGACAGGTTCGAAATTGGGTCATGTAGGGTGAAAAAGAAGGTCATTATGAAAATTCCAACATATTTTGCTCATTCATAATCAGGTGTGCGATTCAGGGCCATCATAACCCTCTTGTTTATTATACCTTACAGTTTCATAAGTCAATATAAATTTACAATGAAGTAAACATTTTTTTATTATTATTCTTTGAATTTCTAACATTTATCGTTTAAAAGCAATAAGAGTCTCCGCATATAAAAATGATATAAAGTAACACCTTAAGGCACGAGTTATGACATATATTAAATATCCTAATCGACATCTGCCTTATATTTAATGGACTATAAACAATTGCGATTTTTAGACGGGACGGAACGAAGGATGGATATTAATAGATATAGTGCTAACTAGATGTGTTCGAAAAACACTATTCTTCCGTCAGAGCTGGTCAGATGTTAAATACCTGATGCCAATTGAAAGCCATTATAAAGTGGAGTATATAGACTTAATACGATATAGTAACGGAGTCATGCTTGAGAAATAAAATCACTAAAATAAAGGGAGATAATTTGAAAAAGAAACTGACAGAGTTCTGCTCCATTATCATAACACTTCTGCTTCTCACTATCTGTTTATATCTTAAGTTTCAAATCAATATCTCGAATGGTTGAAGAGTTATTTTCTGTACAATAATTGATACAAAATAAAGTGAAATAATACAAAAATCCGACCAGGCAGAGTTATGTTTCTTGGTTACTGCACTGCTCCTACTTTCTATTATATAATGTTTAAAGCTCCAAGTACTTACTTTGTTATTTATAAGTTTTGCTAACAAAAAAATATATAGATAAGAAAAATAAAGGGAGATAATAAAACAGACTTGATAGGGTTATGATTTTTGGTCACTGCACTTTTCTCAGTTGTCATCTACTTATGTATGAGTTTCAAGTCTATAGTAAATAAGCTTTTATCTCATTCTGCACAGAAATTCACCGAATAAACAAATAACGGCAGATAATATAAAATGGTCCACACAGAGTAACACATTTTTGGAATTGCAGTTCCAAATTTCAACATCTATTTATATTTTAAGTTTTAAATCAATACCTTGCATAGTTTATGAGTTATGCTACCAACAACAAAATAAAAAGGGAGATAAATATAAAACAGACTTGGTAGAGTTATGGTTCTAGGCCACTGCACTTTTCCTAGTTGTCAAAATGGAAGATAATCAAACATTGATCAAGGTAGTGTTATGAGTTTTAGTTATTTCACTTTCCAATTTCACCATCTACTTATATTCTAATATTTAAATCAATACCTTGAATATTTCATGAGTTGTGCTCTTAAAAAATGAAAAATAAAAATAAAAAGGGAGATAGATAAAAAACAAAACTGGACCATGCAGAGTTATTGTTCTTAATAACTGCAATTCTTCTTGTCACATTGTATTCATAAATGAAGATTCAAGTCACTATCTCTTATACTTTTCAAGTTATGGCCAATGTTAAAGCTGCTGACAAACCAACAAATTAACAAGCAGACACGGCAAAAACATTATGCCCCGATCAGAGATGTCGGGGTCATAAACATGCTCCCGATCACAGATCTCGGGGGCATAAAAAAAGTGAATTATGTGTAATTATGACTATAAATAAATAAGATCTACATGTCTGTATATTTTTGCAGACTGCGGTATCCTGACCCTTGAGAATGGAAATGTCGCTACGCTCTCGGGCACAACGTACGGACAGCGGGCAGATTTTGCCTGTGATACTGGATACACGCTAGCCAACTTTACCAGCGCCTATTGTCTGGAGACAGGACAATGGAATGCCTCTGTCACTTGTACAATAATAGGTGAAGCTCTACCTTTCTCTTTTTCTCTCTATCATAAGGGAGGCAAACTCACATAGAAGTCCCATCTATCCCGTTATTTTTGTCATTTAAGTATCATATCAAACAGGTAAACATTTAAGAGATAACGAAGTTGCTGTTGCTTTTTATGTTGTTACGGTTGCTGCTGTCACTCTCAATTCTTTATTTATTTATTGTTTTGATGGTTGTTCAAGTTTTATTCTTTGAGCTTTATAGATCATACAGTTACTTTTGCAATTGTATTTTTTGTTACCAACTGCATGTTTATTGTTTTTGTGTATTATTCTTACTGTAAAGTACAAAATTACTTATTGTTTTTTTTATTATACCTAACAGTTACATAAGTCAATATATAATTACAATGAAGTAAACAATTTTTATTATTCTTTGAATTTCTAACATTTATCGTTTAAAAGCAATAAGCGTCTCTGCATATAAAAATGGTATTAAGTTACAACTTAATGCACAAGTTATGATATATATTAAATATCCTAATCGACATCTGTCTTATAGTAACATGTTATTGGACTATAAACAATTGCGATTTTTAGACGGGGCGGAACGACGGATGGATATTTATAGATATAGTACTAACAAGGTGTGTTCGAAAAACACTATGCTTCCGTCAGAGCTGGTCAGATGTTAAATAACTGATGCCAATTGAAACTCATTCTAAAGTGCAGTATATAGACTTAATACGATATAGTAACGGAGTCATGCTTAGGAACGAAAATCACTAGAAATAAAGGGAGATAATTTAAAAAAGAACCTGACAGAGTTCTGCTCCTTTCTCATAACACTTCTGCTTCTCACTATATGTTTATATCTCAAGTTTCAAATCAATATCTCGAATGGTTGAAGAGTTATTTTCTGTACAATAATTGATACAAAATAAAGTGAAATAATACAAAAATCCGACCAGGCAGAGTTATGTTTCTTGGTTACTGCACTGCTCCTACTTTCTATTATATAATGTTTAAAGCTCCAAGTACTTACTTTGTTATTTATAAGTTTTGCTAACAAAAAAATATATAGATAAGAAAAATAAAGGGAGATAATAAAACAGACTTGATAGGGTTATGATTTTTGGTCACTGCACTTTTCTCAGTTGTCATCTACTTATGTATGAGTTTCAAGTCTATAGTAAATAAGCTTTTATCTCATTCTGCACAGAAATTCACCGAATAAACAAATAACGGCAGATAATATAAAATGGTCCACACAGAGTAACACATTTTTGGAATTGCAGTTCCAAATTTCAACATCTATTTATATTTTAAGTTTTAAATCAATACCTTGCATAGTTTATGAGATATGCTACCAACAAAAAAATAAGAAAGGAGATAAATATAAAACGGACCTGGTAGAGTTATGGTTCTAGGCCACTGCACTTTTCCTAGTTGTCAAAATGGAAGATAATCAAACATTGATCAAGGTAGTTTGCACTTTTCGTAGTTGTTAAAATTGACGATAATTCAAAAATTGATCTAGGTAGAGTTATGAGTTTTAGTTATTTCACTTTCCAATTTCACCATCTACTTATAGTCTAATATTCAAGTCAATACCTTGAATAGTTCATTCAAGAGTTATACTCTTAAAAACGAAAATTAAAAATAAAAAGGGAGATAGATAAAACAAAACTGGACCATGCAGACTTCTTCTTGTCACATTATATTCATATATGAAGATTCAAGTCAATACCTTTTATAGTTTTCAAGTTATGGCCATTAAAGCTGCTGACAAACCAACAAATTAACAAGCAGACAGGGCAAAAACATTATGCCCCAATCACAGATCTCGGTGGGTGGGGGCATAAAAAGTGTATTATGTGTAATTATGGCTGTAAATAAATAAGATCTACATGTCTGTATATTTTGCAGACTGCGGTATCCTGACCCTTGAGAATGGAAATGTCGCTACGCTCTCGGGAACAACGTACGGACAGCGGGCAAATTTTGCCTGTGATACTGGATACACGCTAGCTAACTTCACCAGCGCCTATTGTCTGGAGACAGGACAATGGAATGCCTCTGTCACGTGTACAATAATAGGTAAGGCTCTCTCTTTCTCTTTTTCTCTCTATTATAAGGTAAGCAAACTCACAAAGAAGTCCCATCAATCCCGTTATTTTTGTCATTTAAGTATCATATCAAACAGGTAAACATTTAAGAGATAATGAAGTTGACGTTGCTTTTTATGTTGTTGCTGTTGCTGCTGTCACTCCCAATTCTCTATTTAGTTATTGATTTTGTTGTTGTTTAAGTTTAATTCTTTGCGCTTTATAGATCATTCAGTTACTTTTGCAATCGTATCAAATCAGAAATTCCCGTTCTTACACGAAGAAATGGTCGAGGTATTCCGAGTGTTATTTTTGCTGAAATCCATGATGGTCTTCAACAATCCCAATTACTGTAATATATGGCATTTGTCTACAAATACTCAAACGCTTCAGTCTATTTCCGAAACAAGTTTAAGTATAATCCATCTTTGTTTTAATAATGCTCCACTTAAAGCAATTTGATAAAAGTGAATTCGGAGTAAGATTTAACTACAATTGTAAGTTTGGTGAAACTATACATCCATTGCGTAAAGTAACCCGTCACGTAAAGCAATGTTTTGTGTCATGAATTACATCTTTTCTTAATTCTGCCATCTTATTAACTGTTAACTACATTTATTTAACAGTATGATAAGTGCTATATACGTGTATAAAGTTTAGGGATGCGATTGTTTTGAAGTTTAATGACGGTTTCATCATATTTATGTATAGGTTAGGAAATGTGAAGAAAGTTCTTTATAATATTGAATCTGGAGGGAGCGAGTGTAGCGAAACGAAATAGTCTCAGATTAAGATGTACCTGTCAATCACGCAAAGGACTGGCGGAAAATAAATTAATTTATAGCACGAACGATCACACCTTGCAAGGGTGTTCAGCATCATAGTAGAACCCTAAACCTTGTGCATTAGTGGCGTATGTGCAAAATAATCCTAAACGTAATGAGATACTCGTACTACTGCTACAGAGTATGGAATGGTATTTAAGCAAATATTACATCATGCTTGGTCGATAAATGCGTTTTGACGAGTTCATTTTGTGTATTGACATTTGTATTCTGCTTTATGATAAAATGCTTCGTTGCCTTCAATTGTCCTTGGTTACAAGGAAATCGTGCTTTATGAAATTTAAGCAACGCAATGTTTGCTGATGTTGCTCACTGCTTCTTTACAATTGCATCGTGCTTGGTGATAATGACATTCCGCTTCGTTTCAAACCATCTTATGGCAAGCAGTTTTACTGACAGGTTTTATAGCTGAGTTTGTAGAGTAAATAATCCGTTAATAATGAAATGATATGTGATTCGAATACAGGTGGAAGCTCACTTTTTCCGATTCTGTTATACAAGTTTAATGATGAAAAATCCCCTTGTAGTTGATACTATTTACATGTAATTTAATATTTACCGGTCCCGGTGAGCATCCGCACCGGAATCGGTTGGGGTGGGGTCGTGAGTTCGATTCCCGGTCGCGATTTACCAAAGTCGTAAAAATGTATTGATATAGCTCCCTTCCTTGGTGATCAGCATATAAGGGTTGTTCCACAAGTATTGGAAATGTAACTGAATATTGTAGCGCGGCAGCGCTATGTCTTTCTCAAATAGACATTGTCTCTAAATGGCTGAAATTCTATCGGCGGATGTCAAACCGAACATTTTGATATTGGAATATAAAATTCAAGTTAAATATATAAGGGTATATGAAATATAATGTTTTTGTTAAAATATAAGAATTTACATTTCCGTAGCTCAAAATATTTAGTTTTTGAGCTAGGTTGTTTGCAATCCTGTTCTGTGGTGGCACACAATTCTGCGTCGAAAACATGTCGGGGTTACTTTTAGACTCTTACGTTTGTTTGTTTGTTTGTTGGGTTTAACGTCCCACCGACAGTATTTCAGTCATTTGGAGACGATGTCTACTTGAGATAGATAGTGCTGCCACACTGCAGTCTGACGCCGTAGACATGTGACATGATACCACACCCAGTCTTATTATCCTGACACTGGGCCAACCAGTCCTGAAACTACCCTTATATGCTGAGCGCCAAGCAAGGGATTTGACTCTAAAATTTCTCCCCTTCTGAGATATAGTTCCAAATTAAGTTGTCTGTTTTCTGTCTTATCACTTAGTGCTGTTGATTTTTATGTTTATTAAAATACGTCTGCATTTTGGAGCTCGAAACTGAACTGAAATGTGTTAATGATTGATGTTTGAGATAAATTGTAAAAAAAAAAAGTAAACGCGCAAGTGAGTTATTTAATTCGGAGATATTGAAACTTCATTGCTGAAATTACCTATAAATACATGTATATATATTCGTGCTGAAGAAACTGCCCACATAGATTAATTAATAGACGTTCTATAACTTTCATTACGCAGCCTCTGTTAGGGAAGGTCACAGGTTCGAATCATTTTACATATTAGATAATAATTTAAATTAACATGTATTAAATAGATAAAATCTAATAAGAATATTCCTGACAGAGATAAAAATGTGAGAAGATGTTGTTTAATATTGGATTCCTTTTGATTAAAATACACAAATTTAGGTTTGCTTATTGAGAGCAGTCAATTAAAATATATAGATTTCTATATTTTTGTAACATGGATTATACTAGGACGAAAACGAAACGTAGGGTATAATTTTAGTCTGGATAAAAATAAAGTCTGCAAAGTTGATTTTTAACATTTTACCATGGTTTAAAAGATACACATGCCTGTATTTAACCTCAAAAATTGTATTTATGACTAACAACCCGTCGGTAATTTAAGGACATTGCTAAAGTCAAACTTTATTTTAAACCCATCTAAAATTATACCCTGCGTTTATTTTATTTATTTTTTTTATTTTTTATTTTTTTTGGTTGCTGTTGTTTTTGTTTTGTCCTAGTATATATTCTTTTTTAAAAATGTCCGCTTTTATCGTCATAAAACTCGTTAAAAGTCAGACTATCAGTATTATTTTTTTTTCCTGTAAATTTATTTGTGCAGTGTTAAAAATAAACAGATTTCGATTTATTTCTGAACGCAAAAGCGAACGAACATGTCCGGAAATAAACAAGTGTCTTGAAAATACTGGCGACATTAATATTCAGAGTAGGTGTGGTTTAATACGAATGCGCAGACCATAGATCATTCTTAATGGAATTGAACGATCTTCATGGTTAAGAGCCAAAATAGAACGTTCTTCATGAAAGGAATCAATTAGTAGAGGCTTGTGGTTGGCTGAGAGACCACTAGCAGAATAGGCGAACACTAAGTAACATATGTAAATACCTCTTTAAATTATTTTCGTTGAAATATTTTAATCAAATCACCGTTAAAAAATTATTCAAATTTGCTGCCATCCATCCGCACAAATTGATGTCAAAGCAGTAAATAATATTTATAGCATTGTGAAGTATGGTTAAGTTAGTTCTATCATATCGAATAGAGGAGGCGTTTCTCTACCAGCGATTAAAACTGAACACACAAATGTCGATGAAACATGAAACCACCATAATTGTCTGCACAGCATGTAATCGGCCATTTCGATGTCTGACAGCTTATTTTCCCGTCTGCACATTTGATTAACAGAGAATGAGGTTTTACAGTGGAAACTCCCTAATCCGTACCCTTTGTAAAACCGGTATCCTCTCCAAAGCGGAAAAATTCTTTAGTCCCATATTTTTTCTTCTTTTGTTATAGGGAAAGAAAAAATTTGAAATCCAGAACATCCGTAGTCCGTGCTCCGGACAGCTTTTGAAGTTCCAGATGTCATAAACATACAGAGTTGACACTCTGTAATCCAGACACATTTCTTTGAAAATTAAGTGCATAGTTTGCAATACGTAATTTCCCTGAAATAGATTTTATGTATTGAAGTTGTTAAATTCAAACACATTCTATCATTCAGTGATAGGTTCTCCAATTAATAAGAATAAGAACTTCACCCGTTATGAGTTTAGGGAACTTAACATAAAACATAATTTATAAATGACTATTCACCATGTAGTTTCTATATGCCTAAAAAAGAATTGACACAAACCTACACATTGCAAATTCTGTATGAATTTTAATCAGAGAGTACCCAGGAAACAAATGTATTGCTTATTACATGCAATGATCTAGAATTATGCTAATTTGCATAACCACTCATATGTGAGATGCACTAGACTGTGTCACTCTTTTTCATGGTGCATATCACTGAGCAGATGCAACTGAGACAGTAGTTTGATATAATTTATGTATCAATCATTTGCTTGCAGAGGTGTGAAAACTTTTAGAAATAAAATGTTTGATTATCCTATATTAAAATTTCACTTTCTTCACACATACTGATTTATTACCACTGTGAAAGTAACACATTTAAAGCAACAGGGTCTATAAATAGTAAACCTCCCTAATCCATAATCCTCTCTAATCCGGACATTCTTCCCAGTCCGGAGGGTGTCCAGATTAGGGTGTTTTCACTATGAGAATATTGTGTGCCGGCTTCTTGCAATGGCTTTAAGCTAAGCCGGAAACTTCTAAGTCGGATAGAATATATTAAGACTTTTCACCAGACAATAGAAACATACGCTCGCTCCGGTCTACTATTGTCTGTAGAAATGTCTTCGTAATACAAAGATCCTACATGATGATTGATAATTAAGGAGGTTTGCACTAGTGAAAACTTGGGTAAATCAAGGATGTTGAGATTTTTTTTTTTTTTTTTTTGCGTTTTGCGTTTTTAGAAGACTGGTTCACAGAATATATTATTGTAGTGTTGTGCATGATCTGTACGAAGAAAAAGGTTTGTTACATTGCTTATGGATTAAAAAGATAGTATCTCTTCTTAATGACATTGGTTGTCCTGGATACCGGGAATAATAAAAAAAATCCAATAGTTAACTGTTTAAAACATAAGTTAATGTCACGGTGAAGTTTTACCGGGACTCGAACCTTGGGACTTTCGCTTACAAGAAGTAACTCTACTGACTGAGCTTACCGACCGACTATTAAATTAAATTAGGTGGTAATTTTTATTATTTTTCCTGTTGTGATAATTTTAACGAATTATGACGTAAATACATATGTTTGATTAAGTTTGATTGGTAAATTTGCGAAACACACAAAGTGTGTTCTCACTAGTGAAGAACAAAAATTATGTCGACATATAATATGACGTCATAGACTTACATTTGTTTGTCACGTGTGGCATAACTACCAGTGGTATATTTGCTCTAAAGATATTACAATGTATTTGGAAACAAAATATCACACATTTTATTTAAGATTTTGATAAGCTGACAGCGATAAATGGCTATAAGTCTACATGAAAACGTTCTATTTATAAAGTTATTTAATCACTGTTATCTTCCACTATTTACTTTTTAGAATCTAGTTTAAACTTATTTATTTTAAGTCGATTGGGAAACAAGTTCTTACAACTTAGACTAATCCCTCTGGACGGTTTCTTGGTTGGACAAGTACTTTGCGCATGGGAAGGTCATGAAAAGCCGTTGCCCTCAACGGGGTTCGAACAAAGAACCTTCGGATCCGTAATCGGGTACGTTACCACGGCGCCCTATGTACTTTTTGAATGTTGATTTATGAGAAGATAAAACACTTATATCACATCCGATCCGGGAAAAAAATCTCAAGATGAATTCTGTCTCGTATAACAAATTATTAGCAAATTTGGCATTATGCCTTGGCCTTTTACAAAACACATATATAAGTATACAAATGCAATTTTATTATATAATCTTAAAATTCATTTAGTTATCATTTATGTAGGAATTAAACACTTAGATGATATATAATTCTTTTAAACGACACCATATACGTTTCTATATTCAAAGCAATGATAAAATATATTTGAGATTTATCCTAAGATAACTGTTTATGAAGTATCCTTTTAATGTATAGATCTGCATTTGAAGTAGTTGTGCGTGACAAATCAATCAAGAATTGTCGGACTGCTCTAAGTAACACTTTTCTGCATATTTTATGTAATTTTATATTTTGTAATCAGATGTGAGATGAGATATTATTCGTTTATATGTATATATTGTATAATATATGTTTGTCTTCCCATCTTAAATGAAGATACCCGCAGTATTTTTAGAGTTATTAATATATCAAAATGCATATCGCTTTATCATCATTTTTACGTTGCCAATGTATATCAAAAGCGTCAATAGTTACATGGTAAGTACGAGGATATGTTTGGTTTCAAAACATATAGTAAGTTCAACATTAAACGTCGAAAAGGAGGGTTCACCATCTACTTTTTGTTAGAATTTTGTTCCAGATGACAACATCAAATACGTTTTATCAAATCTGAATCACGTCTTACAACACGCAAATGAGAGAGAAAGAGCTGCGAATCATATTTGAATCGAAATAAATGGTGTGTGTAAAACAAGTGATATCGTTAGCAATAAAACAAAAGTCAATATTTGATAAGTTAAACAAAAGGTTATTTCACAAAGCAGACGACAACTCACTACTGGAACCGCACTCCTTTTTTCACCTACATTACATACATTGAAGCATGGTAAGGAACATTAATCCGACATCGCTTTATTAAGGAGGTTGTAACTTGGTATCAACTAGTGTTACAGTTGACTACGTCTGATATTCAACTTACATATTCTATTAAAAATGTTCACCAAAAGGCACCCATAACGCAGAAATAAAGCAAAACGTCAACCGTTTGTACTTCAATTAAGTCAAAATTCCTTCAGCTTCCGGTTTATATCACTGATTTCGTTGCGAGTAATCTAACTGGACGCTGTAATACACCCGAAATTTTCCGCGATCTCTCTGGTGTAAATTAAAAACATTTTTTTTCCACATAAAGTCTAAATCAGAATTATGATGTATGAAATATTTCTTATATGTTATACCATCCATGATACTACAGCAATCTTTCGGATTGACAAGTCATACTTAATTTTTTCATGGCGGTAGTTTATTTCAAAATTCGCGCCGATGTCAATTTCACGTCAATTTCAATGACGCAAAATCAGTTCGATTGATACGAACGGTTTTTAGACTTAAATACAAATTGTTGATATTTCCTTGTATTTCTTCGTTTTAGTGATGATCCGTTGTGAGATATGATAGTCGAATATCAGACCGATCAAACCATAGTGCATAGAAATCAGTGATAGCATAAATTTATGCAAAGTTATGGCTCCCATAATTAAGCAATGTCGGATTCAGTTCCTTACCATGTTTCAATAAATGTAATGTAAGAGAAAAGGAATAAATGTTGGTATGCGGCACAAGTGCCAGTAACGACTTGCTGTTTGTTTCTAAGAATTTCATTTTTTTTTCTTTTTTTGCAGTTGCAGTTGCATATGAAAGACATTTTGCATTATTAAATGCTCTTTAACAACGGATACACGTAATTAACCGAGCTGCATTGCATAAAATGATATCTGATAAATTGTATTTCTGCATTATAAAAGATTCAAATGAAATTGTGTCAATATCCGTATATTGTATACATGAATTTAATTTGATTTGTTTATCAGTCTGCAGCGGTTTAACCAACATCACAAATGGAACGGTATCGGCACCGGCAGCCGACTTTAACACCAAAGATTGACCAGTCAGTTACATTTCGCCTTCATGAACCTTGGCCAATCGATAAGTTTCAGTTATTTAGATTCAATGTGTATTTGAGACAGATAAAGTGCTGTCACACTAAATTAGCACGCCGTAGACATGTTGCATGATACCACACATTATCTTGACACAAGGTTAACCAGTCTTGGGACTACACTTAAATACTGAGAGACAAGCAAGGGAGCTATACCAGTTCCATTTTTAACAACTTGTATGTCGGACGGAGGTCGAACCCAAGACCTCCCTATTCTTGTGCGGACGCTCTAACCAAACGGCCATAATTTCGATTTCGTAATCGATATAAAAGTTTAAACTAACCACATGGCCTCCGGAACTGGTCCAATCGGTGACAGTTCAAAGATTACAAAATAATGACAGAAATAGACTTTCGTCAGTCAGTTGATATCTGTCGACCGGACCGCACGTTCATAATTAGCCTCTAGAGCGCGATGACTCTTTAAAAATATGGGATATGGTAATAAGTAGAGATACTTATGTAACAAGTATATGTATCACAACTTAAAATGTTTTTTTTTTATATTTCAATATTAACTGTTTGCAAATCTATTTATGATACTGACCAGGAAAACGTGCATTCTCATTTATAAATATTTTTTTATTGCATTTGATAATTTCAGTTTCTTGTTATAAGTTAAGAATAGGTTAATATTTTCGTATTTTAGATATTTTAGTGTATAAACTATTTTTGAACATACTAGCAGCTTAAAACTAAAAGGGTCTTAATTATAATATGTACAACGTGTCTGTCTTTATGATTCAAGTATCAATGCCCCAAACAGTGTGCTTTGATTTTTCTCCAAATAAATGTATGTGGTTTTATAATTTCAATTTCTTAACTCGACTTACCATTGTCTAGTTAATTTCTAATTCTCGGTGTAGACTGTGGTTCCCTCGACAACATCAACAATGGGAACGTCAATACATCATCCGGGACCACTTTTGAATCCGAAGCCATCTACACATGCGAGACGGGATACAAAATAGATGGAACTTCGACTCGAACCTGTGGTGCAGATGGAAACTGGATCGATGCAGATCCTACTTGCCAGCTGCAAGGTGCCCGCATTTTAAGTTTCAGTCCATCGTTTACATGAACACATTATGTGATGTTTAGATCTTTGATTTTAGGTTTAAAACTTATGGAGTATTCAAAATATTTCCCTGAACATGATCTGAGATGTTCATCTCCCTGCTGTTATCTGGAGGTGATACATGTACAATTGTTGCAAGCCAATAAACATATGCAATTATTACCCGATGCAATGCTTTTATGTAATTAGGAACATTATACATATTTCTATCGTTATTTCGTTATCATTCTAGTGTTTTCTAAAATTTCGACCTTCGGTTACTCTAAGATATCAATAATCCATTTTAATGTAATAATACTTGCCACTGCATTTATTATTTTCTGAATCTGCTTTGTTGTAAGACCGGGGCCGATACAGGCTATTTTGTTTAAAGACCGGGACCAGTAAAGGCTGTTTTGTTTAAGACCGGGACCAGTACAGGCTATTTTGTTTCAAGACCTAGGCCAATACAAACAACTTTGTTTTGAATACTCAGGAGTTTTGAAATTATTTTGCTTGTCAGCAGTGAGTATTATACAAATAAGGCACATACAAAAATAACTCGGTACCTTATGAATCTTTTAGTAATTGTCCTTTGTTACTTAACCTAATCCAGAAATCTCCAAGCTATTGTTTTTTGTGACAAACAAACATTCGGGGCGCATTACCCGCATCAAATGAATTCTTGTCTGTAGTCAATTAACATTGTATTCACTAACATTGTTGTTCAATTTCATAAATCTACCAGTGAAGACAAAAAAATGAGAACACTTTTCTGTGAACTTTTTAATCACCCTCTTAAATATTAGTTTCCTCCATCGGGAAACATGTGTATGGTTTGAAGCAATGTCGAGCTATTTATTTATTGTTGTTTTACCGACAAGATCGTCCAAAGTAAAACATACGTTTATGATCGTATTGATACCGTGTTTCATATTTCACTATTTACTTTATATCTTGAAGTACAGTGCAATATTAAAAGTTTGGTTTCACCGCTCGACTGTGTGTTGAGGTTATACATTCGTTTAGTTATTAATTACATAATGCTATAGATTGCGGAGACCTGTCCGTGATAAATGGTTCTCCTATCATTCAACAACTTATTCTGATTACCCTGTTTCCGTCGTTCGCTGTGTATTAGCAATTAAGTTTAAAAGACATCTCTGAAACCACTTAATAGAAAATTGATAAAAGACATCCATGAATAAATCTTGGATTGGGCCTTCACGAAAATACGTGTCGACCAGTTGGTGTACATTCGCGATCTACGCTGCTTAAAATAATACGAATACATGAATGCGATTATTTTTAAAAACACTTCCATACTGATATTCTTGAAAATTAAAACATGAATGTTATAAAACATGTTATCTCAATGTTTTAACAATTTTTCTGTCTCATGTCGAAAAGTCATTAAAATGAAACAATATATTTGCAGACTGTGGGAGCTTTTCGGTTTCCAATGGGTCAGTCAATACAGAACAAGGTACGACGTACAAATCAATAGCCCTCGTCAGCTGCAACTCTGGTTTCTCAATCAACGGTATCAGTTGGGTGACATGTCAGAGTGACGGCTATTGGAGTACGATTCCTACCTGCGACATTAAAGGTTACTCCTTTTCATCCTAGATTCTATAGTGGATACTTCCCTGTGCATTTATATTTATTATTTTGTTCAAATGATCATCGACGCAGCAGATATTATAATATTATTGCACCGAACCAACATGTCGAATGTAAGCCTCTGCACATGTGACGTTGATCTCGTCGCATAAACACTGAGAAGGATTAACTTTGTCCGCGGTATATACAACTGTTCCCTTTGTTTGATTTAATGTTAAGTGATGAGGATAAATTAAGATTTTTTTCTTTCAAATGAGAAAAACTTTTATACTGCCTGTGCAAAATGTGTTCGGTCGGTGGTCCATCTCTTGGTTAAGAAGTATGTAGCCATTATTTTCTCTAAAGTAAAGTGTACCTTTATTTGGATTGACCAATAATTTGGGTATATTTTTGTTTGAGTATGACGTTCAATACCTATTGCAAAAGGGAAATCACTTATTAATTAAAGCGTGGGTCGAACTATGGTTGAAAAATTACGTCATTGTAGTCGAACTACACCGAGTTTTTGCGGTATATGGCTTAACTATAGTGACTATGGTTAGCGCTCGAACAAGGCCTTTAATGACACACGTGAATTGGAAGAGAATTTCTTTCCATTGGAGGAATGAAGTATCCGATAGGTTTCGTTGTTGCACAGTTATCGTGCGCCAGTTTCTCGCTGTTGTAGGCATTCAGCTTTGAACGATCGACTCAACAGGACTAATTTTTAAAAACTAAAGGTTGAAAAATATGGTATACTATTATTTTCTATGATGTTTTCTTTAAGTTTTCTAGTTATGTCAAGATTTGTATAATAATCTTTAGATAATACATTTGTATGCTTTGGATTATTTTGATACATTTTGATAAAATAAATTTTAACAGCAGTCTCTTTCACTCATCGTATACCATTCTGATATACATTTTTGTCGTAATTGTGGAGTCGTGAATACATTACATGTAATGTACACATACAGTGATCGTTCAAGTGCTCCTTACCTAATACAGTATCATTATAGTTTGGTGTGTGTCTGTTATTTATTTATGGATACAGTATAAATTTAAAGGAAGTTTGTTTAGCAATTAAATAGGACTGTAAACTGTTTCATTTCCTTCATTGAAACTACTTTCATTGACTAAGTAGTTAAAGTGGAAAATTCAGGAAAGAATTGCCTTTTTTTAACACCCTCCATAATATACCAAAGTCTTCAAACTTTCAATGATAAATCATTCCTCCTTAACATTATACATTATTCAGATTGTGGCGATCCGACACCTACATCTGGCGGTTTGACTGGCTCTATTTTCACGTACAACTCTACCGTGACCGTCACGTGCAACACGGGGTTCAATCTTACTGGATCAGAGAACATCACGTGTCAAGAGAACGGACAGTGGTCCGATACGACCACGTGTCAACCGATCGGTATCTGTATTTTATGCTGCTTTCTCATTATTAGCTCAACAGACCACGACGTGCTCAAGGTGACTTATTCTGATTACCCTGTTTCCGTCGTTCGCTGTGTATTAGTAATTTACTTTAAAAGACATCTCTGAAACCACTTAACAGAAAATTGATAAAAGAATTTTATGAATAAATCTTGGACTGGGCCTTCACGAAAATACGTATCGACCAGTTGGTGTACATTCGCGATCTACGCTACTTGAATTAATACGAATAAATGAATGCGATTGTTTTTTAAAACACTTCCATACTGATATTTTTGAAAATTAAAACATGAATGTTTTAAAACATGTTATCTCAATGTTGGAAAACTTTTTTGTCTCATGTCGAAAAAAACATTAAAATGAAACAAATAATATATTTGCAGACTGTGGGAGCTTTTCGGTTTCCAATGGGTCAGTCAATACAGAACAAGGTACGACGTACAAATCAATAGCCCTCGTCAGCTGCAACTCTGGTTTCTCAATCAACGGTGTCAGTTGGGTGATATGTCGGAGTGACGGCAATTGGAGTACGAGTCCTACCTGCGACATTAAAGGTTGCTCCTTTTTATCTCAGATCTATAGTGGATACTTCCCTGTGCATTTATATTTATTATTTTGTTCAAATGATCATCGACGCAGCAAACATTATGATATCATTGCACCGAACCAACATGTCGCATGTAAGCCTCTGCACATGTGACGTTGATCTCGTCGCATAAACGCTGAGAAGGATGAACTTTTGTCCGCGGTATATACAACTGTTCCTTTTATAATATTTATTGCTTAGTGATTAGGATAAATTAAGATTTTTTTCTTTTTCAAATAAGAAAATCTTTGTCACTGGCTGTGCAAAATGTGTTCGGTCGGTGGTCCATCTCTTGATTTAGAAGTATTTAGCCATTATATCCTCTAAAGTAAAGTGTACCTTTATTTGGATTGACCAATAATTTGGGTACATTATTGTTTGAGTACGACGTTCAATCCCTATTGCAAAAGGGGAATCACTTATTAATTAAAGCGTGGGTCGAATTATGGTTGAAAAATTACGTCATTGTACTTGAACTACACCAAGATTTAGGGGTTTATGGCTTAATTATAGTGACTATGGTTAGCGCTCGAACAAGGCCTATAATGAGGCACGTGAATTAGAAGACAATTTATTTCCATTGGAGGAATGAAGTATCCGATAGGTTTCATTGTTGCACAGTTATCGTGCGTCAGTTTCTCGCTGTTGTAGGCATTCAGCTTTGAACAATCGACTCGACAGGACTAATTTTAAAGAATAAAAGTTGAAAAATATGGTATACTTCTGTTTTCTAGGGTGTTTTCTTTAAGTTTTCCAGTTATGTCAAGATTTGTATAATAATCTTTAGATAATACATTTGTTTGCATTGGATTATTTTGATACACTTTGATAAGATAAATAATAACAGCAGTTTATTTTACTCATCGTTTACCATTATGTTATACATTTATTATAGTTTAGGGTGTGTCTGTTATTTATTTATGGATACAGTATAAATTTAAAGGAAGATTAGCGATTAAATAGAACTGTAACTATCTTATTTCCTTCATTGAAACTAGTTTCATTGACTAAGTAGTTAAAGTCGAAAAATTGGAAAGGAATTGCCTTTTATAACACCCTCCATGATATACCAAATTCTTCAAAATTTCAATGATGAATCATCCCTCCATAACATTATACATTATTCAGATTGTGGCGATCCGACACCTATATCTGGCAGTTTGACTGGCTCTATTTTCACGTACAACTCTACCGTGACCGTCACGTGCAACACGGGGTTCAATCTCATTGGATCAGAGAACATCA
>CM037783.1:61942529-61967529 GCA_021229015.1 Solen grandis | reverse complement strand
AGTTCGTAGGTTGTTTGATTTGATTCAGTATTCGTATGTAACCTTACACTGCCATCTGCTAGGTTTTTAAACAGCATATGAATACGTCTGATTTTATCACCCTTATATATTTGAAGAAAAACAAACATTTAAATCAATTAAGTGAAGATCGAAGATCCGAGTGATTAAGATAACATCACATATCATCAGTTTTATTACTCATTCTCTCTAGGTTAAGACTACACCGCAAAGAGGCCACATCTTATCACTTTACATTCCGTTCTCTCTCAATTTGTGAATTACGATACATATAACCAAAGGTACACGTACGTTTCTCTGATAGAAGAAAAGTCAATTTTTACTAAATTATGGTTGAATAATCATTAAACAACTTTGATGATAAAACATTTAAAACTATATTTGCGTAAATTTTGACTATATGAGAGCAACGTACCAGTTAGATTTGTTAACTATCATTTTTATTCAAATATTATTTCGGACATTCAAATTCAAATATTTTTTTCTAGATCCTTCATTTTACCAGAGGCGGACTACAAACATGGCCAAGATACCAACATTGTTTCCGACTTAGATTGCATTGGAAGCGAAAATGACATCTCAAACTGCAAATCGGCATACTGGCTATCCGATAAACATTGCCAGCCACCTGTTGGCATCGGCTGTCGTAAGTAATACTGACCTATTCAGATATTCCGCCTTTCTCGCTTAATGTTAAGCGTTCCATACATGCCATTCAAGTTAACACATGGCTTTCACTGTTTATTATGATGATTATGTTCTATACCCATTAGATACTTGGCTTGTACAAAAAATGAATTGGCCAATGAAAAAAAAGTAATAGAAAGATACCAATTTTATGTTGAAGGTACAGCTATTCGGTTGGAGAACGGTACGAGACACACGGACAGGTCGTGTAGAAATTCTTCACGGGGGAGACTGGGGAACCATCTGTTCAGACACGTTCGACGTTAAAGCTGCCAACGTTGTGTGTAGAATGATGGGATTCACCATCTGGTAATCTATCTATAGAATTTTCAGTTATCTAATTAATTAATTAATTTATTTATTTATTTATTTATTTATTTATTTATTCCTTTTCTTCAGTTGTTATTGATGCAAGTATTAAAATCTGAGAAATATAAAAAAGTGACAATGTTTGAATGTATGCACGGAAAAAAGTAATTAAACCTAAGTCATATTAAACTCTATTAGTTAATTAAGACAAGTGTTGGAGCCTCCATGGCCGAGCGGATAAAATCGTTGACATAATCTCATTCAGCCTCTCAATGATAAAGTTCGAATCCCGACTGGGTCACCTGGATTTCCATTGGGAAACCTTTTAGCTGGCTTGCGGACGGTCGGTGGTTCTACCTGGGTGCTATGTACATTCAGTGTTCTGCTCCACCTGTAATGATCTTGACGTTCGCAATATGACCACAATACTGTCCCAGCGACTATAGAATCCATCACGTCAACAAACAACAAAATAGTGCTCAATATGCCGCGTCACAGAATTCGTAGTTTAGCAGCATTTTAGTACATACGTTGACATTAAATTTCGTTGATTATGAACCTTAGGGAATTTCCTGGGTACATTTATTCGTGGATCTATGTTCTAGAAAACGTGAACTTTATGTAAGAAATATGTTTTCGTGGGAATTAATATTCGTGGATAAAACCCACCACGAAAGCAACGAAAATTAGTGTCCCATATAAATTAATGATTTGACAGTACAGAAAGAACCATTACAACCAACCCTCATCCGATTTAATGAACAAGTCACATGAAGCTTTTCTTTAACAAAAAAAAAAAAAAAAAAAAAAAGCTGCGTATTGATAAACTCATATAATTGAGAACTAAATGTAGGGATTAGTAACTAACATTTTATTTCCAACATAGATATGGTGTTTTAAAGACGTGTTGGTGGCAACGTATACTTTGTAAATTGAAGCAGCAAATCTTTCATTTGTAAAGGAATGCCACGGTCCTGCCCGGTTCTTACTTTGGTCGAGGCTCGTCTACTCCTTTGATAAGTCACCTGACTTGTTCCGGAAGTGAACCTGATATTTCTGCTTGTGTGTCAGCACCCTGGGATACCACATCTTGTCCGAATGGAGAAGTTGCTGCAATCAACTGTTTCATTGAACGTAAAGTTTTATGATATATATATATATATATATATATATATATAGCGTTTAAAGTTTGGTTGACTCACCAGTTTGGGTGGTATAAAAAGTTTTCGGGGTATTTTACATTTAAACCGTTTGCGCGTGAGAATGTGATATGAAAGGCTGCTTTCGATATCCCATATAACATAAATAAATGTCATCCATGCTGCAGTATTCAAATTCAAGACACTATGTGACTTCTTGTGTGAATTCGGGGCAATGTTTAAGATGCCGTTCCAATTCATTTAAAATCTTGTACTCGTATTTGAATAGCTTTAAGGTAGGCCAAATTTTAAGTATTATTTCAGCTGACATATTTTTAAAAACAAAAATCCCATTTTTTCCCAAAATTGATTTTTACACAAACTGCAGAAAGTACTGACCCGAGACTGTAAAATAAACGTTGCCATTTGCTCGGATAATAAGGTACATGATGGCTTAATTTAAATAAAAATATGGCGGATATTTGTTATGAGTTTTAAGATGTTAGAATATAGCTTGTGAGAAAAGCTCTTTAAGGTGTGTAAAGCATGTTTAGTGATTAAAATGTGTAAAAGAAATGTTTCAGTTACCCATTTGTGTCATCAATAGAAGCTGTCATTAAGTTTTAAATGAAAAAATGATAGCCGATTGAGGTGGGTGTAGGTCGACAGTTTTCCAAATTAAACCATTGCCAACCTTTTTAGACCGAGAATGCCAATCAGAATAAAAAAAACAACAACACCAGAGCAGCATCTCAAATAAAATAAATACTTAGTTAATGTCCAATGATGACAACATTAATTCTCTAAAACGGAAAATTTGGTGCATATTGAACTAAAACAGTACTATTTTGAAAATACCCCCGAAAACGTGTTAATAACATTTTATGTTGTCACCGTTTATTACTTTGGAATGATCGCTTTTAATCGAGATGATTCTAAGATTGAAAATGTATACAGGAAATGATATAATTGATTGTTACACCACTTAATTCCAATTAATTGAAGTGTTTTATGATATTTGATATTCAAATATAGATCAATCACGTTAGTACCACAAAAACCTATTAGATCATTATACAGTTGACTGTTCTACAGTAGACTTTGGAATGGCCGAGACTGTATCACTGAATAGCATTTCTTAACCCTTTCCCTCACAGAGGAAACCATGAAAAGACCTATGCGAACAGCATAAAACCACATCAGCCTGCGAGTAACTCGCAGGCTGATCAGGTTTTATGCTGTTCGCTGCTCCTCAGTGGTCTGGTAATGAGGATTTTACAATTAAATTTGGTACGGTTTAACTGTGGTTTTCTGCAGATCAAGCTTTATGTGGTACCTACTGAGTGCGTCAAAATGAGTCTATATGAAGGAAAGGGTTAAAAACGAAAAATGCAAAGAGGGAGTCTGTGGTACGAGAGAAAATAGTCTCTTTCAATGAAAATTATGTTAGCTACATTCAACTTCGAGCCTCTGTATGGGCAATATAATTATAAGCGTGAAAATGAAAATCCTGAATTAGTTGGAGAATAAATTGCATTCACCATCCTAACTGCACTTTTTGTTCATAACGGACTACAGCTGCGCTGACTGCTTACTTTTATTTTTTAGGGACCCCGATGCGGCTTGTCGATGGTCCAACACCATACGGTGGCAGAGTTGAAGTTTTTCACAACAACAGGTGGGGAACGGTTTGTGGCCTCCATTTTACTGGACGAGACGCAGAAATTGTCTGCAGAACACTGGGATACGAGTTTTCAAAGTAGGTCATCATTGCGTAACTTAATCTTATATGGATGTTATAATAGCAGAGGTTTCTCTATTTAGAAACGCATGCTCTGAAAATAAATCCAAAGAATAATTTTATTTTTTTATTGATTTTTATTTTTATGTCGATGTATGCTGTTTATGTCTTATTATTGGTGGTGGATAAATTTTGACAATGCGCAAAAATAAATTCATCGTCATGATTTGTAACGCCATTTATCAAGCTAAAGCAGCTTATGACCAGCGTATCGGTCAAATGTTTCAATGATATAATAAATAGTAATAATAAATGTAAAACTTTAATTATAAGTAAAACATGAACTGTAGTAGTAAGTTTAAGCCGAACCACAAAATCAACTTATGAATGGTTGAGTAATTAACGCATGTAGTCTCAAAAGTGCTGTTATTTAATTGGATGTTTGTCGATGATCAAGTCAAATTGTCATCCATTTAATTGCTCAGTCGTTTAAATATTACATTTATCAACTTTATTCATATGTGATAATTCAATCAACGCCGAAAAATTATTATCCTTTTCAAAGATATCTCTTGTCTATGATAACTTGTATACAGTTCCATAACTATTTAGTTTGCATTTCACTCATCTATATTATTATCGAACGTTAACGCATATGTAGAACTATGATTCCCAGTGGTCACAGCTTGGCAGAGTAAATGTACGGCACTGTATTTGCAGTTCCATCAGTTCTGGTTACCGAATGTACGAGAAACGATACGATGACGTTGTAATATCGAACATGGACTGTACTGGATATGAGACGGATATTGCCGAGTGCCGCTCGGACTTGTGGGATTCCGGAAATGACAATTGTACCTACAGACCATTCCATAGCGTCGGCGTCAACTGCTGTACGTACCGGTAACATTTTTGTTGAAATATTCATGGTTGATTATTCATATGTTAAGGACCACTCGAATGGAAACCAATAACAGCTCCAGGTCCATGTGGGTTCTACCTTAGTTTTAATGACAGTATATATCTATACAAATAAAGGGCTGATCCTGCAATAAGCTCAACCAGATGTGGTCCGTGAAGCTTTAAATATCTCCACACACTTTCTCTCGTGATGTCGATCGATTTTTGTGTATCAAGATACTGCATGCCCTTTGTCCGCGGAAGTCTTGAGGGTTTCCAAAAAATGCAATGTCAGGTCGTGTGTATTTTTTTATTTATTTATTTATTTATTTATTTATTAAGTATACTGTGAACATATATACACATTGTATGTTCATATGTATATAAATACATAAGAATATGTATATGATAAAAAATCATTGCATAGGGAAAATCTATATTTAAATTTTACCCAAAAAAAATGCATGTGACTAAACGTTATTGATGTTTGTTATTGTAGATGTTGCTGTTGTTGTTTTTTGTCCGTACGGGAAAAAAAAGAATTGAGATAAAATGGTTCTTATGTAAATTTATTAAATGAAGGTAGATTCATTAACCTGTTTAAAAACATCTAAATGCACAAAATACATTCTTCTGTATAATATATATTTACGTTTTTTCAGTGACACCGATCCGCCTGAGGAATGGACGGACACCCTATATGGGTCACGTGGAGTTACAACCCGGGGCGCAATGGGGGACAATATGTGACAGTCAGTTCACGCAAAATAACGCTCGTGTCGTTTGCTCCATGCTTGGATTTAACTTTACCCAGTATGCTTTAATACTTTTCCGTTTCAGCCATATAATGGTATTTAGAAAAATGTTGGGTATTTTGCATTCAGCTTCCTCCAAACTTTAGATAAAAACTTTCGAGAATTTAATGTAATCCTAATAGATCTAGATATATATAAAACAAACTTTCGGTATTGCTGTTCGATTTACATACGTTTTATGAAATGCTTACATACATATGACCATAAATGTATTCATTTCTGGTCTTATTTATTTGAAAATAAAGTCCTTTAAGCGTATGTTGTTCCTCTGTGTAGTGCTTTTTTTAATTTTTTAAGACATTTGTTTCTTAATCATAACCACCCTTACCAGCTTATCATACAAAATCTACAGGTAAAAAGTCAGAAATCTATCATTGGTCGTATGTGTAACTGTTGTGAATAACCTTAAGTTTCTCACAGCTTCTTACTAAGAAGTTATAGAAAAAAGATATATCTATATGATTATATTTGATGTATTGTTTACGTTATAAGAAAACAAAAATAGTAATGACGTGATAGGAATACCACAAATGAAACATTAAATCCAAATACGTTAATATATAACACTACAAAAAGAAAGCATAATGTAATTAAACCGGTATTTCATTTTAAGGTACCCTCAATCAGTGCGAGGGGTGTTTACCGGCGCAAGAAAATACCAACCTTACATTGTGGATTGGGTCAACTGTACTGGAATTGAACCCGATCTGTTTATGTGCGATTCTGAAGAATGGGGGAGTGGGCACTCCTGTAACCATAGCAACGATGCAGCTGTGAACTGTCGTAAGATATGCTTATTGAATGATTTGACCTGTTTAAGATCGTATATGAAATTAAGTATCTGAGACAAACGGTTTGAAAAATGACCCCTTGTGGACATTTATATGCTTCCCACCTTCATAAGCAACCATAGCCAAAACAAGATGTTTCTAGAATGTTACACATCGAATAGTATTTTGTTTCAAAAGATAATGTCTATTTTAATAAGACTTATTGTATATTCAAATGCACATTCGTTTATCTAACAGTTGTTATTCAAATATAGAATACCCTATGATATACAACCTTAACAGATACACCGGTCAGACTGGTAAACGGAACCAGTCAACGTGATGGGGCAATTCAGGCTATGTTTAATGAAACATGGAACCCCGTCTGTACCAGTCACGTGACAAATCTTACCCAGGTTGGGATGGTCGTCTGCAGACAGCTGGGCTATAGTTCCAGGTAGATAATGATAGCTGTAGGTTCGAGCCTCTTTGATAGGGCAAGATTCTCTCACGACTCTGTAACTTGGTTGAGAACTTGGTTCTTACATTTTGTAAGAAACTGGTATTCTAAAAAACATTAAAGAAACAAGTTCAAACTATAAATTAATTGAGATAATCAAACTAGGACATAGGGTATTATTTTTATTAGGATCAGTGGTATTAGTATCGAAATCGACGTTCACCTCGCCTTTGCAAAATGATTAAGTCCTAATGTCGAGCTAGCTCAACATTGCAGTCGACATGGATTCTTTGAATGTCTCAACCCCTGTTGAACTGACTCGACATTAAATCCCGGCTAACACGATATCACATTGCATAGTTAAGACAATTAGACTGTCATACTAGGTTGTTAATCTAGTTCGACATTGGACCCATGTTATGTATTTCGACTGCCAAACACAGTGTTAATCTCTATACAACGTTGAGCTTACTTGACGTCGAAACTTTGGGCGTTGAGCTGAATCAATACATTTTCATAGCTTCATAGCATGACATTGATAATAAGTCTTGCTAAATTATGCGATTAATGACAAGTTTGAATGTTGGACTGACTTTACTTGTTTGAATACCGAGATGAATGTCGAGCTGCAATATTGAACGTGGAATGGTTGCAGAAACGTTAAGTATTAAAGACGATCACGGCAGATTCATCATTTTTAAACATTCAGAATTTCATGATTCTTGAAAAAAAAAATTAAAAGGGAGTTACCGCCTTAGTTTTTTCAACCTTAATTTGTGGTTAGTTACAGAACTGAAAACTGTGCAGTTGAAATATAAGACGCAACCCTTTTTCGATTTTGCTGTCGTGATCGTCTTTAAACATCATTTTAACCTCATATGTACTGTAGACATGAATATTATATTTTCACAGTTTGGTAGAGGCTCATTCGACTCCTGGACCTCGCAATGAATCGGGGTATATAGTTTCATGTACAGGAAATGAGTCGGACATCAGTATGTGTTCAAATGCGGAAGCAATGTGTGAACATTATGTTTGGGTTCAGTGCAGTAAGTTACCTCCTTAACCAGTGTGCATACGCTTAAAGTTCAGTTCAGAGCTGGTCCCTCGAACTATGAATTCTCTTGAGTTTCCCTTCACTGTGAAACGGTGAACACGATGTACCTCCGATGTTTTCCTTACTTCGGTGGGATATATCCTTAGACAACAGATAATATCTTGACGGACCGCGTGAAACTGACTCCTGATATGATTTGGTCCATTCTCTCTCTGGTTTGACAAAATTGTAATAAACAAAAATGAAACATATAAATATACAGCCAGTTCAAGTACATAACTCAAGGAAAAATATTTTGGTGGTGAACATACAAGATTCGTGTTTCGTTCATTTGTGAACATTGTACAACTTATCTATTTTTATTACATGGACTTGCTGGTCTTTTTGTTACAAACATTATACAGAAATAGTCAGTCGGATTTTTCATGAAAGGAAGTTTTCCAGTAGACTTGCGGTGGGTCGGTGGTTCTACCTGGGTGCCTCTTTATTGTCATGCGTCTTCCTCTACCTGTAATTAACTGGGCGTCGCTTTATGACTAATATACTGTCGCAACGATGTTTAACTCCACGCCACACTTCACTACGAATTAAACCTTGTTACTAGCGATTCTTCATAGTTGAACAACTTCATATACGCGGGGTCAGTTTTCAGTGGTCTTGTTTCTTGTACAGATACTCCCCTGACCCTGGTGAATGGACGGACGGACTTCATGGGGCAGGTCGAGATAGAGATGGCAAGTGGGCGGGGTGGAATCCGTCGGGACGGGTTCACTAACAAGGAGGCGAAACTTGTCTGTGAACTTCTGGGCTACAATTTCACGAAGTACTACATTTCAGTTTTAATCATTTTGAATTGTTTTACACTACGCACTTAAAATACTTTCATTGAAAACTTCTGCTTAAGACCATTATAGCGATCAAGATTCGTTCCAGTGAGAGGCATATTGAAGTTTTTTCTTTAACTTCAGTACGATATGATATCATTTCCATGTTTATTATAGCATGCTATTGATTGGTGTTTTAATCTGATATGCAGCCGGGTCATCTGATTTATAATTTGCTACTCTCAAATACTAATGCTAATTCGACATTGCTCTACTTTTATTAGAGTTTCATCAATGTGTTTTGCATTAGTATTAATATGAAGTTTAGTCTATAAAAACGGAATGGATGAAAACTTCAATTAAAGTCCCGATATATATTACATGCATCAAACATGCATGAGCTATGGTGTATCGCAATGCAATAAAACGACACATATGTTGTTATTTTGTTTCGCTTTCTATAAAACGTTGTTTTTTTATTATTATTATTATTATTTTAGTTTTGCCATGGTAACCGAGAAGGAGGATTTACGTACAATACAGGAGACCTTGAATGCCGTAAACGGTCTTGATTGCACGGATAACGTGACGGACATCGCCGACTGTATACCCCACCCACAGGACTGGGAGAGAACGTTTTATGATGTCGCAACCATCAATTGCCGTAAGTAGTGTTTCTGCTTGTTCAACTTGATCATTCAAGTGAATGTGATGCTTCATTATTATCCAGTACATTAGGTCATTGTGTTTTTCTACAGTTACAGCCAAAACAATAAACGATCAGCGCCATCCGACTTTTTCTTTAAATACAACAACTTTTAACGTCTTCAGCGTAAGTACGAAATTATGTGTGTCGACTTAACGTTTGGGTATAAACAATAGTGTACACTTGAGAGTTGATGTTGTGAACATTTCTGTTTCAACTGGTGTCGATAATTCATTTTACTTTGAATATATCTAGTGTCATTAATCAGAAGACACATGTTCTTTATTTTTCATCGTAGCTCACAACGAAAACCTAATATGGACAATACATAGTTGTCCAGGCACGAATCCACCAGTATATTTATATGTAGCGCTATGCAATACTCATATATTTAGGGGAGTATTCCTTTATTTTTTGGCTCTGATAACAAGATAACAATAATAAGACAGAACGCTTGACTATTTTTGTGCTTGTCAATAAACAACATGTTGCGGTAAAGTGCACAATAAGAATCTTTGTATCATCAAAATGTAAACAAGGGCAGTAAACATGTATTCCAAGTTTCATTGCAATACCTTAAAATACGGTGGTACGAATTCTAGGTAAAGGGGCATAATTGGCATGGATACGTACTCTTGCCTGAAGGTGGAGATGATGGTATAAATAGGAATTCCATGTTTCAAAGCATTACTTTAAAGGATTTAGTGAAAAGCTTTAAAAAGTGGTACGAACAACTCCACCATTTGGCCAAATTCCATGACAGAGTTACGTTGCCTGCACGTGGAGGTGATCATCAGCAACCATCTGTAGTGACTGCTATCTGTTCCAGAGTCCCCTGTGCGGTTGGTAAATGGCAGCAAATATCAGTTTGGCTTGTTGGAGATGTATTATGACGATAGATGGTGGCCCATTTGTGCCAAAAACTTTACACTTCAAAACGCATATGTTTTCTGTCGAATGCTTGGACATAGCCATGTCGGGTAATATGCGCATTATTTAAGTGTATAATTATAATATATAATAGTATTTCACGATTTCTATTTGGTAGATGATTATTCAAGAAAGAGAAATCATATTACGTTGCATAATGATAAGATATTGCAAGAAAGAAGAATATTACAAGAAATTTTGTAAGATGTTACCATTTGCATGTCGAGAAACGTTTTTTGTTTGTTGCTTCTAAGGTAAGTCACTGAGCCGAATTTAAGTCGACTGGTGTCAACATCAACGTAAAATTGAATGATCATTAGGTCTCGCAGGAAATGTCAAAAAGTGAAAGCTGAAAAAGACGGATGTAAGTAAATATATTATCACAAACAAAAGTGTATATTGAATGTACAAATCTGATGTAGCAATAGAAAGGTTTATGCTATGGAGTATCTGGAATTTGACTGTTAAAAATGCCGTTATAATGTTAGTGACTCGTTTGAAAAGGCCAGTTAACATAGAATTCTAAAGTTTAACATTGTCAACATTGAAATTTTCTTCTTTTTTTTCTTTTTTCAGAAACACGCATTTCTCTTCCGTTCCTTTGCCACTAAATGAAACATCCGAGACGCTGCAATTTCGTTGTCATGGGAACGAAGAAGACATATCATTGTGTGAAAAGCCGTCGCCATTGGAGACTTCTAGCACCTGCGGAGATCAGATTTACATCGACTGCAGTAAGGAATACTCTTTTTACATGTTAAGCAAAATGTCAAGATTCAGTTTGGTATTTCATCGAAATACATATAAAACGATAGGTAATTTAAAGGTTTTTAACAAAAAATGATATAAAAGTATTTTCATTATGGATATAATTGAAGTACATTGTTGATGTGATTTTACCAACCATTATGGCTGACTTATCTGTTAGTCTGCTTCAAGAGAGGGAAAGGTCGAGTGTTTGATCCTCGGCCCCGACAGAGATTCCACCTGCTAATTGGTTCGGCACAACCCATGGAGTTCATACGGTTGCCACGACCTGTATCATTGGTCTGTTAAAATATCATATACCGGACATATACGCGTTATATGCATAAGAAATCTCGGTATGTATTAAACCGCACGGTAATTTTCATCAGTAATACACATCGCTAAGTATTACTTAAATTCCTAAATTAGGTAGAAGTTTAACTAAGTATTAAAGTACATGACTAAGTTGATATCAATAATTACCTTAAAACTTATTGCTGAGAATTAAATACCTTAGTATCTTTTGTTAGAGAAACAATGATGAAATTCACACTTAAGTATTTAAATATTACTTAGGGCTAAGTATTGTTGTAATTCGGATTTTTTTCACAGAATAAATGTGACCTCCGGGAGATTGAATCTGAAACACATTTTCTATTGAATTGTCCTAAATACGAAGGTGTGAGAGAAGAGTCATTTGGTAATCTGTTGTGTGATAATAATTTTATGTCAACTGCTACTAATGAAAAGGTATGGTCACTGTTAGTGGATTATCCACGAAAGACAGCGAAATTTCTTGTGAAAGTAATGCTTATCAGACAAAAACATGCAAATGTATAATGCTTCTATCAATATGTACAATGATATTGTTTTGTCAGTTATTAATAATATTCTTCAGTCATAATATTTGATCTCAGTATAATATGTTAAAAATATGTATAATTTTGCATTTATATGTTTATTCTTTAATTGTAGGTGACATATAGGTCCATGGCCATTGATTTTCCGTATAACATTATGAATGTTACTGAGTCACCATCCAAACTTAACACTAATATAATTGATGACCAGTGGGGATGCACTTGCAACCATGTGTGCAAATGTTGTGATTGAGTTATATTATGACAGAGTCAGCTTTAACGGCAAATCATCGAAACGTTCTCTCATAAAAAGAAGACGTGCAATTGTGTACACAGTAGCTATAAACTTTATCTGTTTAGAGATTTTGTCGAATGACCGTATCAACATTACAGAACAAATGCACTGTGACATTTTATCAAGTATGGGTGACGTTTAAAATAGTAGTTAAGTATTGATGTAAATATTACATTGTCAGTAATTAATTTAAGAACAAATGCGGTGTTAAAATTCGCTTATGGCAATCATATCAAATATCAATGTAGAGTTTCAATGATGACCTTTTAAAAGGACGATATATTTAGTTTTTACCAATTACTTTTTGAAAAATAGAAGATAACATTTTTGTATACTTCGAACGTTACGTAAAATCAAAACTAGCATTGCTTCTGTCAGCTATGTAAATGTAAAATATTTGAACTGCAACATACAGAAGAAAAAAAAAACAAATGAAATTATACAGTAAATGAGAAGTTGCACTTGATAAGTGATTTTATTTCTCAAACGTAACGTCTAAAACTAGTCGTTTTGACGTTAAGCTTATTAGACGCAACATCGTGTGTAACGTCTAAGTCTTATACCTTTCTATAGTCAGATGTATAATGAGAAAAAGGCGGACGTGTGAAATCCTGTTATGACTGTGTATCGCTTGGTATAATCGAACATGTCTGATAACTTGCTGTTTAATAATATGGTTTGGTATATGTTGAAGGATGTATGGGTTTTCCCCTCCAGGGCCCACGATAAGACTGACAGGGGGGACCCAGTACGATGGTGAGGTAGAGGTGTTCTACAACGGGACGTGGGGACCGATCTGTTACGATTTTAATACCAACAACAACTCCAAAGTGATGTGCAAGATGCTTGGCTTGAGTCAAGAGTAAGCCATTCAATCAGCAGTTTGATCAATAGACATCCTAGCTTATTTATTTAAACGTACTTGTATGTAACAGGTCGTATCCAGGCGCCATTGTGTACATTTTGTCAGAAAAAAAAAAGATTGTACAAAATATACATGTTTTCAGTATAAAAAATGACTCACAAAATATTCATTAAGGCTAAAATATTACTATGCACCAACCCACCGACAAATACACATAATGTGAACGGTTCAAATCCTTCAAGGTACACAAATATTTTTTCGAACATTCGTTGCCCTACATAACCCTTTTGTGAATGACCGACTTGGTCCGTATGCCTTGAAATAATCGTAGTCTTGTTTCGCGACTGTAATATGCTTTGCTGTGTCAGAAAAATCAGCATATTGGTTATGACTTTGGCTCTATCTTAATTAAATTTATGAATGACAGATTATCATACAATTATACAATTGACTGATGAACTGCCAGTGGAGCGTTAGAAGCATGCTTCTATTTGCCTTTTATCTTATTTATTGTCTGTATTTTTTATCTTGCATACCATAAAAAACAATCAGTTGTATTTCAGCGGCTCGGTTACTAGGAAAGGTTCTCAATATAATGGGGACAACTTCACCATTTCCAACTTACGTTGTCATGGAGATGAAGACGATATATCGGAATGCATCTCTAATACCTGGGCAAACTCCCTTTGTCATGGAAACCACGGCGTGTTCCTTGGTTGTTGTAAGTAATATTAAATTTTTGGAAAAAGTCATTATAATATATATATATAGTGTTATTTGCCGAGTACATTCGATCAGTAGATTTGAACAGTATATCATATAGATATTAAAAAAATTATTTCATTGGGAAGTTAATTTTATCATATCATAAATGCTTTGTGACACATAAGGCTATAGGTATACCACATAATGGCTTATTGCACTTGATGTGTATGTTAGTCATGCCATATAATGCCGTGTGTCATTTTACAAAGCCACTTAATACCTTGTGACATTTGAAGCTATTCGACTAACTTATAGCTACTTTAAAGAACTATTTACATTTCAATATCTTTTGAAACTTAAACTTTATGTAGGTCATGCCATGCCATAATGCCGATTACACTTGAAACTAACATTTTTCCAATCAAAATGGACTTTAACGAAATGCTTTTACTCCCTTTATTTTTCTAAATTGATTTTATTAAAACATAAAAATCATATTTTTTTTACTATAAAAATCAATATCTGAATCAAATCCTCTGATCCACCTTTAGTGCGAAATAAAATACAATTTAATTTAATCAACCATATTTAACTCATATGTTATGTTGTATCTATATGACCTTAAGAGGTTCATTTTATTCATCGGGTTGAGTTTCACATTTGAACGTGTCATTGTGAAAATTATAGAGCATTGAATGTACAAAATGTATATTGAAAAAGTATATGAACAATGCAAACGAATATGCTAATCAACATTTAAAACAATATCTACATTGAACAAGACACAAATATGTTAATTTTTGATATAAAATCGTACGTCTGATTAATAAATTATACTTTCCAGTAGGAGTGCTACCACATCATATTTCTACATCCCTTTCGCTCTATAACGACACATAAGCGACGCCAACAGCATATTTTGTAAATCAGTGTTCTTAAATCTTAGCTCAATTGAAACCCTGACATGAAAAGTGAGCATGTTCAAAAATATTTTAAATTGAAGACACGCCTTTGGAACTTGGTGGTGGATCCAACCCTGACAACGGAATGGTGTACGCTAAATTCAATGGAAGGCTCCGGACAATTTGTTCGGAAGGATTCGACACTAACGATGTTGAGGTCATTTGCAGGACCCTTGGATACAATGTCACTAAGTACGCTTCCATTTAGAATATTTTCATTCGTTTGTTTGTTAATATTATTTGTTGTTGTTGTTGCTCTTAACATTTTTATTTTTTTTTTTTTTTTTTTGTGTTTTTTTTTTTTTTTTTTTTTGAATACTGATCACTTCAGACAGAGACTCCTGACATACCATAGTGGATAGATACTTAATATGGTCATAAAAAAATGGCAATAAAAAAAGATAAAAAAGCACAACTGAAATTTTCAAAACATGTTTTAAATGTCAAACCAATAACATCGAATTGTAGTTTGTTTAGAAATTAAGGAAATTAATAAGCAATTATTGAATTAAGTACCTTAAGGCAAACTTAATTTTACTCTGAACGTTTACGTGAATCTAAAATACTTTAACATTTAACAAGCTATAAAAAAAAAGAATTCTAAAACTGATCAAGAAATAATGGTCATAAAGAAAATGACCCTAATTGGAAGTGAAGCAGTTGCCATTAATTTAGCCTATTTATGGATGCTAATGCATTAAAGATCCAGAGCCTCAAACCGTTACAAGTGAAATATCCCTAAATGTTTTGTCATTTCATGTTTTCCGTTTATTTGATGGTTGAAATATTAAAGAATAATCATAAAATGTGGTCTTAATGATATTTGGATGAATAATAATTTTTGAAAACCAAACTAGGTAAGAAAAACTATAGGTATACATTAATGAATGGTTTAGCGAAATAAACACCTTTAGAGATATATATGTATACGATGTGTTCAAAGATCAATTTGTTTTAAAAGTTGTTGAATAAAACTGTTTTTGTTTTTTTTAGTTCCTAAATTACTTAAATTCCAACCAATATATTTTTGCAGAAGAAGTAGCTATTTGATAAAGACTCGCTTGAAATAATAGAAAATGTCCGTTTATAATTAAATATATTCTAAACTATTTTGTAAGGGTTTTGCTTGGTAGGCTGTCGTGTCACAGACTAAAATACAGAATTGAACCAATTGATGATGATGATGATGATGATGATGATGATGTTTCCTGTCTGCAGTGGGTCGGTTCGTGAGTCCGTCCGAGATTACAGTATGGGACTTAACATGATTACAAACCTCAGCTGTACGGGGGACGAGACCGACCTGCTTGGGTGTGAGTCTCCGGAGTGGCGGTATACCGGGGAGAGGTGTCGGTTCGCCGCGGTGAATTGTGGTAACTGTTTGAATATCTCGTTCCGAAATCCCGCCCTTCCTCTCTCTCTCTCTCTCTCTCTCTGTCTGTAGCATTTGTAAAAAAACTAGAGGAAATTTTAATAAACAAATATTTATATGCACATCCAGAAAAAATAACAAAAACTCTGATTCAATCAGCTAGCCCTGCTTTTAAAAACATTCTATTTTCCATGGAGGGAAAATTGTCTGTTGATATAATTTCATGTAAATCTACAGTTGAAACACTATTGAAAACACTGTGGGGAATCACTGGGCTTTAGGTCAGTTGTAATTCCAAATAACTGAATCAAAAAATAAATATTTAATCCAATATTAAAGCCAAAAGAAAATGACCGGCTACATACGGTAATCTGGTCTTGATTTGTGTATGACTAAAGTTTTTGACTAATCTATAAAAACATGGGCATCTATCATGCCGAAAGCAGTATATGGTACTGGACAAAGTCATATTAAAGAATTGGCAACTGGTCTATATCTCACTAAACCACGTAACAAATTGTTCTATTTTCGCAAAGTCACGTTTTCAAATATATTCTTTTCTATTGAAGATATGTAAAACTAACTTGTGCAAGAGAACATTTTATTACCATCAAGATGATACATTATGTATTTACATAAGTTGGGAAATAAAAATGTTTCAAGTAAAATATGTAAAATAGAAAAGTACCTGCATGATAATAACTTGTAAAATGTTTTTTGTTTTTTTCCTGCTAGACTGGTTAAATTTAAATCATTATTCAAAACATTATTTTGAAATAAATCTAACTGAAAATAATAATTATTTTATTTCATTATATGGTTACATTTTCCTTTGTGATTTTTCCACATTTTTTTAAATTTACAATATCCAAAAATCTGCTCTGCGTATAAACAATATTTTCTACTGCTTTATATCTCTGTTTTATGTCTTTGTACTAGATGAGAGTCTATTAAACCCTATCTATTCTCAACTTCCGAAACATTCAAATCATTCTTAATTCCCATATAGAGGGTTTCCCTTGAATGCATATTTATATGACACTGTTTAATAGTTGCCAACACGCCTGTCCGTCTGGCAGAGGGCGCCACCTCCAGTGAAGGGCGTGTCGAGGTGTTTTACAATGGCACTTGGGGCACTGTTTGTGACCGGTCATTTGAAGACAAGGAAGCAAACGTCATCTGCAACATGCTTGGATATGACTCAGGGTACGCTGCTTTGCGCTCCTCCTTCTGTTTCCTCTCTTTTTGTTTTATTTGTCTATTTTAATGGTTAGTAAGCTTAATAGACGTAACATTGTTTTTTCAATACGTTTCTTCATAGCAATTATATATATATTATAAGCACATAGATCTTATTAAAGAATGGGAAACTCGTTCATATTCAATCGAAAGTTCACAGGTATGATAGGAAACACGATTCATCAAAGGCACGAGATTCACATACCTTTTATGTACATGTACCACGGTTTCTATGGAAGACCATTAGAGACAGAATTACTTGTATCGTATCCTATTTATGATACATTTTGATAACGGTATAAATGATACACAACCTGTATGTCATCCTTAGAATTCGCAGCTACAACGTGCCCGGGGGTTTAGACCCAATCACTATAGACAACCTGGAATGTCAGGGCACGGAGCCCGATGTGAGTGAGTGTAAATCGTACAGGTGGACGAGCACCTTCTGTACCCACGATCAAGATGTCGCCGTCCGCTGCAGTAGTATGTCTGGCTTCATTTTCACTCTTTTTCATAGACTTTCAAATAGGGTTTAGGAATTAACAATTAAAAAAAGTTTTGTTTTTTTTTACAATCAAGATTTACGTTATTTAATTTTAAATGCAATATAATACTAATGCCATTATCTTACTTGTATTGTAAAACATCCGCTTTGCTCAGCACAAGCGATCTTCTGTCTTTTACTCTAGTCTTTGCTTAAGAGACAAAATATTGTACTTTGTCTCTGTTTATATTTTTTAAACTAAACAAATCTTAAATAAGATTATGTTTATGTCAACACAGTTTACATGTGTTATAAAAAAAAATGTTTTATCTATCAACACCAATTAGCATATAATTCAGATAATAAGTAGTTACAAATTTTGAACAATTTTAAGAAACATCATAGGTTTCGTGAAAGCGGCCCGGCTTAGTCCAGAATAGGACTGTCTATAGAGATAAGTATAAATGGCCTGTTTACATAGACTATACTAAAAAAAATATATATATGAAGAATGGTGGTCCATTTAAGATGAGTAAGGACAAGGCAAGTCATATGTGATTTACAACAAAGATATGTACTATCATCTTTAATATGATTGCTTCTGGGCTTAATATCAATTGTTTGTTACCCAGCGTTTCCTTTTCCATTTGGTACACCCGTATATGCTATACTGTCCACTATCTAGATACGAAAGTTCGGTTGATGGACGGACTGAACGCCAATAGAGGGCGGGTTGAGATCCGATACAACAACAGCTGGCTGACAGTGTGTGACGACAGATTTGACCAGCAAGATGCCGCGGTCGTCTGCAGACAACTAGGTTTCTCATTAGAAAGGTATCCAGTGAAAACTGCTGACGTTATCAGAATATTTTACCATTTGGGGGCCACAAGTGATAATATATGTATATGTCTTTTAATTTGATATCAGATTCTACAAACTAACTTAGACACTAGTAGTAGTAGTAGTAGTAGTAGTAGTAGTAGTAGTAGTAGTAGTAGTAGTAGTAGTAGTAGTAGTTGTTGTTGTTGTTGTTGTTGTTGTTGTTGTTGTTGTTGTTGTTGTTGTTCGTCGCTGCCATTGCAGGTCAGTCATATATATCGGCGTACAGTAATTACAGGGGGTGAATGACCCCGACCTACCACAAGCCAGCTCTTGACAAAATCCGGATGACCCTGTCAGAATTCGAACTGACACCAGAAAGGGGTTAAGTATTTGTAGTTGAAAGTCAGCAACCATAACCCACTCGTTTGATTTATATTATCAATCATATTATGCGAAGCCCTTTAATCGAAGTAATTTCATGAAGTTATATGACAATATATACAGGGCCAGATTTTCTGTCAGATATTTTCGATGTCTGCAGCATTTATCAGATCTAACAACGTCTGGAGCAGAAACACACTGAGTTCGAACTTAAAGGTCCAATATATACCAGTATATAATACTGAAAATGCATTTAACTAACACAATGTTATTTTCCTTGTTTATATAGGAATGTCACAATATACACGGACAGTAAGTTCAAGGCCCTTGAGTATGGGTACAAGCCGGGCGGAGAGATCTCAGTCCTGGACTGCCATGGCAATGAAACAGACATCACTGAATGTCCTTTCTTCTCCGGGGGTAGTGACTCTGCTGTCCAGTGTGGCGACACGTCATGGGTGGGAATCAACTGTCGTGAGTAAATTTTATTCTGAAAACTGTTCAATCGATTTCCCTGACCTGTTTGTGCTGTTGTATTTGAGGTCATCGTCGCTGCGACAGAATTTCAGTCATATAGCTAGTACCGGAGGAAGACCGGCACTGACCTGAAAGGCTTCCTTATACACCCTATCTGGTATCTGTCCATCTACCCATAAAATGACAGGTAACTGGTTTGGATCGGATAATGTATGGGGTTGTCTGAAGAAAAGCCAATTTTCCTATTCTGCAATAAAGGTTTTCTTCATATTTAAGATATCATCGTTTTTAATTCAGTCTTTCTCCAGAAAACAGGAAATGAGTGAACGGTTGTCTGAATTAATTGAGGGTCTCAAATACAGGATTTAGTAAGGTTCCCATTGCAGCTTCTATCCAAGTTAACAAAAGAATTAATATGATGAAAGCAAATGTACACTCAACCCATTAGATAAAATATACGTATATGCAGTTTAATGTATTTGAAGGATAGTATTCAAACCGTCCAGAACTGTCATAAATGCGAATGTACTCACACCGGGGCTGTGGTAGTGAAAAAAGTTCTGGACATAATTATAATGAATAAAGAACGGACTGGATAATTGAAAGACCGGCAGGAATAATGTGGAGTAATGTTTTTACTGACGGAATAACAGTTACTTTCGAGCATAGCTATGCGTTACATATGTCCTTTTATTAAGAAATATTTAACTAAATAGGGGCAATACATGTACGAGGATAATTGTATAATTTGTTCTGCTGATAAGCCTTGCCACGTCTCTAAAATTTAAAGGATATGGTGCGTAATTGAAAGTGAATCAGATTGTGGAACTGGACATTAGACAAACTCCGTCCGACTTATTATATCACTTTATTTATTCACAAACTGACCAAACTCTTATTATTTTATATTTATTGTAATATTCACCAGGTCCCAGCACACCAGTACGACTAGTTGACGGTCCGAATCGCTATGCAGGCCGAGTTGAGGTCGAGTATTTGGGAACATGGGGAACTATTTGTGACCTCTCCTTTAAAGAAAACGATGCTAAAGTTCTCTGTGGCATGCTGGGATACAACCAAGAGTATGTTATCAAAATAACAATACATTTAAAAATAAGGAAAAAGAAACTAAAGCCTTTCATGTGACCTATTTTACTGATGTATTTCTTTATTTTTGTGGAAACAAATTGTTACTGGGCGTTGCATATGGTACACACATTAGGCCTGTTTTACTACTCCATCACCCAAAAATGCGTGGGGTTTAAATTAATTGTTTAACTCGTGCTGTATAAAAGTCATTTTTGATATTACATGCCGAGTACGTAATTGCTCGTATATGCAGTTTGAAGATCGGTTGATTCTTCAGGACTAAGGTTTAAATCCGTGCATATTTACATTATAATCATCTTTTGTATCTGGTGTACCTACGGTTTATGATCAAATGCTGCGGGTCAGAAAATACAGGTGAAACAGCTTACCTGTATATGAGATATACATGTAATTAAAAAAGATTTTTTTATGTCTCATATAGTTGAAGTTGTAATTTTCAAAATCATCCATCTGTATGTCGCACAAAGTTTCCTCAACAGAGGTATTATATCTATGTTTACCGTATATTTGTCTGCAGAAATGCTGTTGTACGAAAAAAAGCCTACTACGGGAGTGGTACAGGAAACATAACTGTCTCCCATCTCGAGTGTAAAGGAACGGAACCAGACATATCCGAATGTGGGACCTACTACAGCTGGCTAAATCCTTACAAATATTGTGAGCACGCCATGGATGTTGGGATAGAATGCAGTAAGCCTTTTACATCATTTGTGCAAACTATTTCAATGATAGTCAAAATGAAATTCACTCAAGTGCTATCAGTTATACTTGAGATGGTTAAAGAGATGGTGCGAGGTGTGATTAAGGGTGGAAAATCAGGTTGTGGTCACATGCGCTATGCTGCCAGGATATTATAATTACGGCATTGCAAATAAATCACCGTCGCCACGTTTAGACCCGAACTATAAAAATTAAAATGTAACCAAATTCTGTTATATATTTTGATTATGAAAATCTAAATATAGAAATATATAATGATAAATCAGATTTATAAAATGCAAATTAAAAGTTAACAGAAAAATCTTCATTGTGCTCTAAACTTTACTTCCGGTTTGCAGTTACCCCACGAGACTGTCCGGCGGATGGACACGGTACTCGGGCCGTGTCGAGGTCCTTCACAATGGTCAGTGGGGCACGGTGTGCAGTCGCGGGTTTGATGCTCAGGATGCGCTGACAATCTGTAACATTCTAAATCTAAGGGAAGGCTATAAGGGGTATATCCATTTTAGATCAAAAAGATATTCACATTTATCGATTTTTCTCTACTGTTTGTATAAATTCGATTAATGATTTTTCTCTCATTTACCGGTACTAACCGGTTAGTCTTTTGAACATTATTATCTTTCTATGGTCAGGTTTATTTTTTTCTTTTGATCTTGTTTTTACATTTTTGTTTTCTTTGCTGATTGGTTTTCAATGACACCTGTATTATCAGTACCAGGGGAAATGAGCTCATTGCAACTTTGGAGACGGGTTATACCACCTTGTTTGTCACAAAGTAGTGTAAATTCAAATTTAACCGAATTAACTTTTTTTTTATTCCCTAGGACACTGTCCGTGTACGCTGCTAGCGTGTATGGTGCGGGATCTGGTCGTGTAATTATCGAGGACCTCGGCTGTAACGGGACCGAGGGTGACTTGTTCGAGTGTCCGTCTGCGCCCTGGCTCACCACGGACTGTGAGCACGACAATGATATTGGCATCAATTGCAGTAAGTACAGTCAGCCCTTGTTGTTGTTGTTTTTGTTGTTGTTGTTTTTTAGGAGGAGGATGAAATTTTGAGGCATATAACTATTTAGCCAATGTTTTTGAAGTGTTTTCGAATGCATCACGTTATCCTGCACTCTAGATGAATATTTTCGGGAAGTCATTAATGTGTTTCCGAAAACATACGAATGCTATTTTACTACTTCAATTGTGCACTAGACTACTAGTACAGTATATGATTCTGTATATAGGAACAAAGACCGATATCCGCATACAGCCTGTACCTGGGGGCGGCACTGTCTACAGGCCCGGGGATGGTGTAGGAGACATTATTGCTGGCATCGTGGAGGTGTATTACAATGGGGCCTGGGGCACCGTGTGTGGGGACCTGTTTGATGACGTAGACGCCCTTGTGATATGCAAGATGATGGGGTTTACAAACGGGTTTGATATTCAAACTTTGATTGTTTTACCAATACAACAGGTTGTTGTTGTTGTTTTCAAAACTTGTATAATGCAATGTCAATGACGTGGACAATACAGAAAACCGGAATACCCGGATAAATTCCACGTGCCTAAACGGATAACCACTTTACCTTATCGAATATATGACAGGGTATCGAACCATTGGTGAGAAACGAATTCGGCATCGCATCACATACTGAAGATGTTTCAAATAAAAAGAAAACATTTGTTATTTGTATAACTTTTTAATAAAAATTATTAACATCATGATTCTTTAAATATCGAAATGCACATCACGTTGAGAATAATCATAATGAAGGTTTACTATTGAAATGTTCAGAACCTTCGTGGGAACCATTGGCGAATACATACACGTGGAAATAAACCTTGACGACCTTCAGTGCACGGGGACAGAGAAAGACATATCCGAATGTAGAGCGAGGCAGTGGGGCACTCATAACTGCTCTAACAAGGACGCTGTTGTCATAAAATGCGGTAAATTTGTTCGTTTAAGGGTTTATTTGCTTATGTTGTTTGAATTATTTACGGTATTGTATTAAGATTTAAAGCCTTTTTTTTATTTTTGCATGATCATTTATCGGCTATCAATTAATCGAATCCGTTGTGGGTTTTTTTTACACCTGAAAACAACTGACAGAATCAAGTTAATATTTTCTTAGAATCAACCGTCCTTGCGACAATCAATCTAATTAAAATCAGATTCTGTATATTTGCTCATATTTCGCTAACTGAATCTGACCACATCGTGTAGAAGGTCGTCTCAGATTGACCTTTGTGTAAGCCAATCAAATCGGCGCCTACAAAATCGTTAACCAGAGGAAGTAACCGCATCAATATATATGAACAAATAGCAAGATGATACCCTAAATCAACTTCTTTTTGTTTAGGCTTTAATTCTGGTATCCGTAATTTAGTAAGAACAGCAGCTGTTGAGGCATTCATTTTAATGTTCTACCGAAGTCAGTTTGAAACGCTCTATTTAATTGATTTGAAATCGAGCACTTGTTTATGCGTATATATTTCTGACGTGACATTTAATGCAATGTTGTCAGATCCTAATCGCGGATAGTAGAGGAGTACAAATTAGGATATGATTTTAATGAGAAGGTTGCGACATTATTTTTGTCATATAGCGACACCTAGTTGACTTCAGCTGGAGGGAGACCCGTGTGTTAAAAGAAACCCAGATCGAACCATTGACCTGGGAGGTTTCCACTTTTTAATATTCCGAGTGACCCTACCGGGACTCAAACCCAGAGGTTTGAATTGTGTTCATAGTTAGTCAGCACTTTACCTGCTCGGGCATGAATGAATTCCGTGATAGTTAAAATAACATACATAGTGTTCGTGGCTGGTTTCGAACCAGAGACCTGCATGTTGTTTAATATACATTTTACCGGTCACGTCACCATGTACACCAATTTTTTTGTATCTGTTGTTGTTTTGTGACATATATATCTGTAAATTTTCATATTACAACGTTTTTACAGTTAATTTTGCGATATTTTCTGCTTGATTAAGCTGGTAAGGTTAGGTTATGTTTGTTTGTTGTGTATAATGTCCCACCGATAGTACTTCAGTCATTTGGAGACGATGTCTTCTTGAGTCAGATATAGTGCTGCCACACTGCAGTATCTCGCCGTAGACATGTGGCATGAAACCATACTCTGTCATATTATCCTGACACAGGGCCAATCAATCCTGCAACTACCCTTATATGATGAACGCCAAGCAAGGGATCTAAACCAGTACCATTTAATACAACTTTTGTATGTCGCGGCCGGGGATCGAACCCACAACCTCCCCCTCCCGAGGCTTGGTTAGGTTATGGCCGAACTGTGCTTCATGACATGTTATTGTTTAACTTATGTGTTTCCTCTAATTGTGCTGGTAATTTATGCGTTTACAATGAGTTCTTTCATATATCAGATTTGGTGTAAATTAGCTGGACGTCGCTATATGACTGAAATTCTGTCGCAGCGACGGTAAACTCAAAAATCAATCATTCATTCATGGGATGGGAGAAATAGAGTGCTGTCTCCCCAATCACAATATCCTGATCTTGGACAACCAGTCACTGAACTACCCGTATGTACTGTCACTGAACTACCCGTATGTACTGTCAC
>CM037783.1:61917529-61940029 GCA_021229015.1 Solen grandis | reverse complement strand
GTGGATGGAAGACCTCAAATGCACGGAGGCATCCGGGTAGAACCACCGACCTACTCAAGCCAGCTGGAAGGCTTCCTCACATGAAAATCGAATGACCCTGCCGGGATTCGAACCCACGCGGTAAGAGGCAAAGTGATTGTTACTCGAAAAAGTCAGCGACTTACCTCTCGACACGAGGCACATTAATGATGAAATGTTAAGTCTTCCTCAGTGTTTATCTCATAAAGTCTTCTGTCTTTCAATCAAATTGTAATGTTTATGTATCATTATCAAAGAAGGGTAGTATGTGGTAGTGTATGATTCATCGTTTTATCAGAGATATTTCCGGGTATATTGTCGGGTTAAAAGCTAAATCAAACATAGTCAATCGACCAAATATTACACATTGATTAAAAGACGCGAGAAAATAAGTTTTGCAAATATATAAGGGTTTAGGTCGAATAGGGTACTGTGTTATCGTGCAACCCCACATATAACATGTTACAATATGTAGCAAGTATGACTACTTCCTTATAGATATATGACAAGTTAGATAAAAATTATATATACGTCATATAAGTACAATTGTAATATACACACTAAAACATTTGCATCTATTTATTGCTAGCAACTTAATCATTTGACAGTAGAATATTATTTTATCTACATAATTTTATTAAAATTGTTCTTTTCAGACTTAATATTTTACTAGTCACAAGTCACAACTCATATCCTCACATGTGTTACGATGTACATGTATATACCTTCTTATTTACCTATAGTAATAATAGTCATTGTACTCAGGTGCCAGCGTGACACTTTGGATCTTTGACCTGTTACAAGAAGACTTGGTATATGAAGACTTATGGCAAATCTTTACTTTCCTCTATGTTACGCAGTCACCATGCAACTTTACCTGACAATTGAACACCGTTCCTTCAGAGCTGTGATTTTATTGTCGCCGTCGTTTTTGTTGTTTTCAGCACGTCGATAGTGTGTGTGTGTGTGTGTTGTGTGTGTGTGATATGCATCAATCTTACTATCAACATGGGTAATTGCAAAGTAAATATGTGTGTGCCTATCTGCTCCAGTGGCGCAATCGGTTAGCGCGCCGTACTTATAGACAGTACCTTCCCCTTGCGTGCAAGGGTTGAGGCTATGCGGAGGCTGTGAGTTCGAGCCTCACCTGGAGCAGGAAGTTTTTGTAAAAGATAGACCCAATACTTTGTTCTACTTTTGTATATCATTTACACATTCATAAACAAGTATCTTTTATTTTATTTTAAATTTCAAACCTGCAACAAGTACATGTACTGCGTATTTATGTTTCCTCCCTGACTACGAGTGCTAGCATTGCCCGGGGGAATTAATAAATTCTAGTCTTTTAATCTTAATTGTGTTTGCCATTTGCCCTTAAATGAGTTTACTTTTTATAAGTTTTTTTTCATGAATGCATGTGGAATATTTTAGTGCTTGATAGAGATGGACTCGCGGACATATCACTGGTAGAAATATTAATCACAAAGCAATTAATTCCGTATAACACACACACACACACACACACACCTTAGCATATCCCTAAAGTTTATAAAAATACAGTTTAAAGTGTCTTATAACACTTTAATTGCATCTTGTTTGTGTCTCACACTATGCCAGACCAGTAACCCTTCATCAAACTGAATCAATTTGTAACCAGCTTAAAAGCAGTAAGACGACGGTTCTAGTTTGATGCCTCTTGCGTCTGGAAACTGAAACAAGTAACCTTCGTACTGCAGGCAGTATCAAACTGATTCAGTCAAAAACGCTATCTCTAGGACTTTTTTTAAAAGTGGACATGCGTGATGTTCCTAAGTCACCATACTAAGTACTGTATGTTCAAATCAAATTGTTCACTCTATTTATGGAACAGATTGTAATTCTTTTGCCAATTAATGACTTTCAACAAAACAAAATCAAAATACCGACTTTCTTAACCACATGTGCAGTCTGACTGTCACAGTTTTGGGTTCATCGGGTGAAATGGAACTTCATTTTATTACCAAGAATCTTTAAAGCTTTAAAAAAGGCTTTTCTGTAGTACATAAGAATTTATCATATTAACTGAAAGCGAAGGTAAAAAAATGAGTGCGATATGAAATGATGGTCTTGCTTGTCTACCATTGCTTCTCAATCATTTTATTTTTATTTCCTTTTAAACGAGGTGTTTGTGCGCGCGCGCGCGGTGTGGTGTGTGTGTGTTGTATTTAAAGTGGTTATTCATTTATTTATTTGAAGTTGTTAATATTTTGCACAGTCATGCATCGATCTTATAACAACATGGGTAATTGCAAAGTAAATATGTGTGGCCCATCCGCTCCAGTGGCGCAATCGGTTAGCGCGCCGTACTTATAGACAGTACCTTCCCCTTGCGTGCAAGGGTTGAGGCTATGCGCAGGCTGTGAGTTCGAGCCTCACCTGGAGCAGGAAGATTTTTGTAAAAGATAGACCCAAATACTTTGTTCTACTTTTGTATACTCATTTACACATTCATAAACAAGTATCTTATTTTATTTTAAATTTCAAACCTGCAACAAGTACATGCACTGCGTATTTATGTTTCCTCCCTGACTACGAGTGCTAGCCGGGGGAATTAATAAATTCTAGTCTTTTAATCTTAATTGTGTTTGCCATTTTCCCTTATATGAGTTTACTTTTTATAAGTTTTTTTTCATGAATGCATGTAGAACACTTTAGTGCTTGATATAGATGGACTCGCGGACATATCACTCGTAGAAATATTAATCACAAAGCAATTAATTCCGTATAATAAACACACACACATACCTCAGCATATCCCAAAAGTTTATAAAAATACAGTTGAAGGTGTCTAATAACACTTTAATTGCATCTTGTTTGTGTCTCACACTATGCCAGACCAGTAACCCTTCATCAAACTGAATCAATTTGTAACCAGCTTAAAAGCAGTAAGACGACGGTTCTAGTTTGATGCCTCTTGCGTCTGGAAACTGAAACAAGTAACCTTCGTACTGCAGGCAGTATCAAGCTGATTCAGTCAAAAACGCTATCTCTAGGACTTTTTTAAAAGTGGACATGCGTGATGTTCCTAAGTCACCATACTAAGTACTGTATGTTCAAATCAAATTGTTCACTCTATTTATGGAACAGATTGTAATTCTTCTTTCAACAAAACAAAATCAAAATACCGACTTTCTTAACCGCATATGCAGTCTGACTGTCACAGTTTTGGGTTCATCGGGTGAAATGGAACTCCATTTTATTACCAAGAATCATAAAGCTTTAAAAAAAGGCTTTTCTTGTAGTACATAAGAATTTATCGTATATACTGAAAGGGAAGGTAAAAAAATGAGTGCGAATATGAAATGATGGTCTTGCTTGTCTACCATTGCTTCTCAATCATTCTTATTTTTATTTCCTTTTAAACGAGGTGTTTGTGCGCGCGCGCGCGCGCGCGCGTGTGTGTGTGTTGTATTTAAAACGTGCGTTATTCATTTATTTATTTGAAGTTGTTAATATTTTCTGCAACAGTCATGCATCGATCTTATAACAACATGGGTAATTGCAAAGTAAATATGTGTGTGCCTATCTGCTCCAGTGGCGCAATCGGTTAGCGCGCCGTACTTATAGACAGTACCTTCCCCTTGCGTGCAAGGGTTGAGGCTATGCGGAGGCTGTGAGTTCGAGCCTCACCTGGAGCAGGAAGACTTTTTGCTGAAGTAGAAAAAATAGAATATTTTTATTTACTTTGTCATCTTTTCCTGTTTGTTTATTTGTGTGTGTGTGTGTGTGTGTGTGTGTGTGTGTGTACATATCCATGGGAGTGAGACTATGTTTGTGTTATGCAGATTTTATCCAAGTTTATTTTCTATTCTAGGGTTTATATTTTTATGCATGATTCATTACACTTAGTTTAATGTTCTTTTAATTAACACATAACACCTCTTAGATTGCTTGGACATTTTGGCCCGTCCCCCGCCCAATTACATTGTAAATTATTTTATAAACACACACACACATATATATATATTGATTGATTGATTGATTGATGGCAACAACAATAAAATAAAAATAAACATATTGACATAGCATTTAATTTTATGTTGCAGATCGTAATTGTTACCTTAAGTAGAATAATATTCTAACCAAATGTTTTTGTAGTGATAGTAACACAAAATAATAAATGATAATAGGCTACTGCAAATAATGAGAATAATGAAATTAATAATTATGACAATGATAAATATAATGATTATAACAACATTTATAAAAAAAATAATTGGGAAAGGAGATTTAGGTAGTATAACCTTTTTTTTAATTGATCACTGAATATGTTGATATGTACAATTATGAATATGCAAGCATTAAATCGAAAGCTTACTGAGGTCATGATGATATTTCGTTTGGATCACTTAATTATTGAACATTGTATATCAGACTGACACTCGAAGGATTTAATGTAATGATTGAAAAAAAAAAACTTATTTTTTTTAAAATATAGACCTAATGGGCAAGTGTTTTTTTTTTGTTGTTGTTGTTGTTGTTGTTGTTGTTGTTGTTTTGTGTTTATTTTAAACTGTACATTGTGTATGCATGTGTCATGACAATAAACAATGATTTTATCAACTATAATATGTATCAATACCGGAGATGTATACGTACTGCATGTGATACGTGCTAGTATTGCCTAAAGGTTTTGATAGTCACGTTATTACAGGATTTTTATCTGCATCTGATCACGAGTATGATCACGACTGATAACGTTGCTTAATTAGGGTCCGTCTGCCTGCTCGGCTCTGTGGGCGGAGTTATGATCACGAATATGCTACTAGCCTTTATGTACTCGATCTCTGCAAGAATACATTCACGAATACATGCACAGTAGTCAATCGCATGACATATGATAGCGCTTGGGGGACATAAACATGAAGCAATAAATTCAGTAGAGTAGAATACAAATGTATTAATTAGCACATCCCATAAGTACATGTTCATTAAAAGTTGTCACGTTTCATTTGCCACTTGTTCATTAATATGTCTCTGTTCTCCGATTTCTTCCACAGTCAGAACTTATCAACCTGATTTTCAGTCAAAAGCTTCTTTAAGCATTTCGTTATTGCACATATATCAACATATTCAGTGATTAATAAAAAAAAAAAAGCTTATACTACCTAAATCTCCTTTCCGATTATTTTTTTTTATGAATGTTGTTATAATCATTACATTTATCATTATCATAATTATTAATTTCATTCCCATTATTTGTAGTAGCCTATTATCATTTATTATTTTGGTATTTTGGTTAGAATATTAATCTACTTAATAAGGTAACAATTACAAGTTGCAACATGAAATAGAATGCTATGTCAATATTTGTTCTTCTTTTTCTTTTCTTCCCCCACCCCTCCCCATCAATAGGGCGGGTGACGGGTCGAAATGTCCAAGTAATCTGTGTTAAAAGAACATTAATTTAACCCGTTCCCTCATATAGACTCATTTTGACGCACCCAATAGGTACCACATAAAGCCTGATCTGCAGAAAACCACAGTTAAACCTTACCAAATTTAATTATAAAGTCCTCATTTCCAGACCACTGAGGAGCAGCGAACAGCATAAAACCAGATCAGCCTCACAGACTGATCTGGTTTTATGCTGTTCGCATAGGTCTTTTCAAGGTTTCCTCTATGAGGGAAAGGGTTTTAAGTGTAATGGATCATGCCCTAGAAGTAGTATATATCAATCGATTCTACAGAAATCGAGGCAGAGGCACTAAACGAAAGCACGCTATGACGTCATTAATTAGGACAATGGCCTATTGTTTAGGGTATGGCATAATCCCCGACCTCACCCCTTTAACGAGGTCACTTCCCCCTTTAACGGGTCACGCGTCTATCATTTTCGAGGATGAATAAACCGCAATATTTATTCTTTTGTAATATCGTATTGTTATTCGGGACAATTAATCAACTACGTCATTAACCGCAAAAACGCGATTGAAACAATCAAATCGGACTGCAGCCCCTACCGCTCCCTTAAGCGAGGTCACGTGACTCCTACCCCACCCCTTTAACGAGGTCGGACGACTATTGTTTTCGAGAATGAGTAAACCGCAATATTTATTCGTATATAATATCGTATTGTTATTCGGGACAATTAATGAACTACGTCATCGATTTCGCTATTGTCGCAGAAGCATTGAATGAGCGACGTTAAATAATGAGTATTGTCTCTTCGAATAATAACGTATTTACTTTCTGAATAATTAAACAACGCTATCCGGAATACCTCGCGCCGTATAACGGACACTTTCCCACGCGTCGAGAGAAGATTTCTTCATCATTAATTAACGGTAACTGACCACTGAAACGTTTCTGTAAACATAATCTACACCCGTAACACCCGTATGGATCGGTTATCTCCTATTATTGACCTAAGGCCTTACGAATCGCGGACTACAGGAATGTTAACCACTCTCTCACCCGTCCTCGGACGTATTATTTACTGTTTTTGGATGAAGTAGAACATTCGAAATCGCCTCTATATACGTATTAATGCTCTTTTTTTTCTACCATTTCTGTCTTTCTCTACACATTTCCTTGTAATACGCGTGTCAATGCGTATGTTTTGACAATCGGTGTGAAACGATTCTCAACTTTTTATGTCTAATCTCTATAATCACAACCAACACCCGCAGCGGTATTTGATCCACGGCGAGTTAATCCGGCTTAGGTATTTATTTATTTATTTATTTATTTATTATACAACATATACATAACGCATATATCCCGCGCACAAACTCGAAAATTGTTCAACATATTTTCTTACCAAATACTTTTTACATCTCTCAACGCGTTTTCGTCTATCAGTATCCACGCATTTTCATCCACGCATCATCGCTGATTATAGTTCTTTGTCTTTCGCTCTCTCTTTCATAGCGTTTTTCTTTCCTTTTTTTCTTTTTTTTACTTTATGTTATTATATTCCTTTTCTATGTCTTTCTCTTTTTTCTCTTTCTACAATAATATTCGTAGGATTTTACCGGTCTTTAATCTCTCATTAAGACTTCAATTCCAGTAAATAAGGTGGAACTTCGGGTGTAAAAATAAATAAACAAGTCCTAGCAATAAATATGAAAACAAACTTATCTTGTAATTGATTTTATATGTAATCATGATCAGACTTTCATAAAGATTTATTAATAACACCTGTTGCGGCACTGAACCGTCGCGAGTTAATCCGGCTTAGTCTAGCGACGAAAAACGAGAGAGAGCGCTTTTTCATAAGGCGCGGTAATCGCTTTTTATTTATTTTTGTCAAACATACGTGGTCGAAGTAGTAGTAGTTGCTGTTGTTGATGATGATGATGTTTTTTATGTTGATATTAATGCGTTGAATAAATCGAGACTCTGAGGTGTTATCACAACGCTTTTTTACATTTTGTTTTTTGTAGTTGTTGTTTATGTAGTAGAGTATTTGTAGTAGCAGTAGTAGTAGTAGTAGTAGAAGTAGTAGTAGTAGTCACCCGTCCTCGGACGTATAACTCTGCGTTTACTAAACCGAGCCTTTTAATCTCTCTATGCGTATTTATATATATTTTATTTATTTATTGTTGTTTTCCCTATCATTTCTCTCTTTCTCGTCATATTTCCCCGAAAAGCGCGTGTCAATGCGTATGTTTTGACAATCGGTGTGAAACGAAATTTTTTATTTATTTATTGTTGTATTTATTGTTGTATTTATTTATTTATTTTTGTCAAACATACGTGGTCGTAGTAGTAGTAATAGTTGTTGTTGTAATAATGAAATTCGTTTTAGTTGTAATAATAATATTGGTTATATATTCGCTGTTTAACAGGAGTATTATATTAGAATGGAATTAATATTAGATAGTTTAGTAGTAGTAGTAGTAGTAGTAGTATGTTGATATAAATGCGTTGGAATAAATCGAGATTCTGAGGTGTTGTCACAACGTTTCTTTACATTTTGTTTTTGAAGTTGTTGTTTATGTAGAAGAGTATACGTAGTAGTAGTAGTAGTAGTGGTGGTGGTAGTAGTAGTAGTATTAATGTTACGTACTAGGGGCAAAATTATCCAAGCATATACACGCACACTTCTCCGTAAAAGCAATCGAGAAATTTATTTATTATTTATTTTGTATATTATACAAGCAATTAATTTGAAATAAAAAAACAAACAAACTAGAAACCGGAGAGAGGAGCAGCAATGACTAAGAACCATAAGTCTACCTTGTCCAAGTTTTAATTACCTTCCTTTTTTGGTTTTTAGTTTTCAGTTTTAGTCGGGAGCATAACTTATAAACTATTTAAAGTATATTGACTGGAAACTTTAAATATAAATAGATTGTGAGATAGGGAAGTGCAATAACCAAACATCGTAACACTACCTTGGATAATTTTCTAATTTTCTCCCCTTATTAAATGTTACAATGAATTTCTCTCCAGATAATAACATTTTTACTATCATATAACATAACATAACATATCTTTATTAGCATAGAACTTTACATGTTCATAGCCAAATACAGAAATTTACAAAAATAAAGCATACACAAAGAGTGTTACAAAACAGTTAACAGAGAAGTCACAATAAATAGTTGGTAATGTCAATAAAGTATCTAAGCATTTAAGCAGCATTTCAAAATACATGTATACTATGATTTAATTCTCTAAATATTCTGGACTTGAGAAGATCTTACTAAAAAAGCAGAATATATAAACTTAGCCAGATTATTGATTATTCTTGTTGATTGGGTTGACATTAGAGTTTTAAATTTTCTTAAATTAGGCCAATGACAATAGTATTGAGGTAAAAACTGTTTTCTTAAATCGCAATATTTTGGACATACCAATAGAAAGTGATATTCATTTTCTACCATATTCATTGAACAGTGTTGGCATATCCTTTCATTCCTGCTTACATTAATGTGTCTTCCGGTTTCTATTAAAAGGTTATGGGAGGATAGTCTAAATTTTGTCATACTAACTTTATATCTATTAATATTAATGCAATTCAGATATTTCTCAATTTTAAGATCATTTTTAAACAATTTATATGAATCTAATCTACTTGATGTGTTGATATTATTATGCCATGTTTGTTGATATATATCTATTATCCTTTGTTTTATTATATGTATATCTATTGGTATAGTATCTTGATTAAGTTTTTAAGTTTTGTTTTACATGAAACGCCCAATTAATTCCATTATAAGTAATGTTATTATTTGCGTCTTCATGCAGAAAATTGTATGCAAATTTAATTAGAGAATTATTGTCAGCCTTGATTATTTTTGTCCAGTATTTCATTATTATGATTTTTCTTCTAATTGCCATTGGAAATCGCCCTAATTCACCGTAAAGACTATCAATATTTGTAGTTTTATTAACACACAATATTTTTCTCATAAATTTGGCGTGAATTTGTTCGATATTTTTACTTTCATAGTAACCGAAGACCTCAGCGCCATAATTTAAAACTGATCCCACGAGGGTATCAAATAAGTTACATTTATCTTGCGTTGTTAAATTCAATTGATGACAAACAATAAAAAGATTATGTAATGCGAAAAGAGAACGGTCGGCTATAGATTTTTGTGTTCGATAACATTTACCGTTTTAAATAGCGTAACTCCCAAATATCTAAAATTATCTACAGCATCTAGTACTAGATTACCATATTGAAAATCGAATTTCGTATGACGTCCTTTTTCAAAAATCATGATTTTAGTTTTATTTGTGTTTACTTTTAGATGCCAAGTATTACAGTATTGTTCAAGATCATTTAATAAAGATTGTAATGCCTGTGGAGTATGTGCAAAAAGAGCGGCATCATCCGCGAATAAGAGGATAAATAATTTCATTTCGTTTTCACTAAATAATCCATCGATATCATGATTAAGGTTTGACAAAATATCATTGACAAAAATAGAAACAATAAGCTGGAGCACTGGTCACCCTGTTTAACGCCGATATTTGAATCAAAGAAAGTAGAGTATTGACCATTGTGTCGAACACATGCTTTTACCACACTATACATACTTTTGATAGCATTTACAAATTTAGAACTAACATTTGAAGTATACAATTTATGAAAAAGATATCCACGATCAATATTGTCAAAACATTTTTCGAAATCTATAAACGCACAGTATAATTTTTTGCCGCTGGCAAGTGTTTTTGCTATGATTGAGTGAAGAACAAAAATACAGTCTATTGTAGATTTACCTTTTTGAAATCCAAATTTTTTTATTATTTTTGCATGTTTGATGGTCCATTTTGTGAGTCTGTTTAAGATAATTTGAGAATATATTTTAGATATTATGTTAATAAGTGTATCTACTTGAAAGGTATTCCGGATAGCGTTGTTTAATTATTCAGAAAGTAAAATACGTTATTATTCGAAGAGACAATACTCATTATTTAACGTCGCTCATTCAATGCTTCTGCGACAATAGCGAAATCGATGACGTAGTTCATTAATTGTCCCGAATAACAATACGATATTATATACGAATAAATATTGCGGTTTACTCATTCTCGAAAACAATAGTCGTCCGACCTCGTTAAAGGGGTGGGGTAGGAGTCACGTGACCTCGCTTAAGGGAGCGGTAGGGGCTGCAGTCCGATTTGATTGTTTCAATCACGTTTTTGCGGTTAATGACGTAGTTGATTAATTGTCCCGAATAACAATACGATATCACAAAAGAATAAATATTGCGGTTTATTCATCCTCGAAAATGATAGACGCGTGACCTCGTTAAAGGGTGGATAAGGGGATTATATCATACCCGAAACAATAGGTCATTATCCTAATTGTTTAGGGAGACAATTAAAAATAAATATTGCGGTTTTTCAAGAATGTCACGTGACCTCGTTAAAGGGGTGAGGTCGGGGATTATGCCATACCCTAAACAATAGGCCATTGTCCTAATTAATGACGTCATAGCGTGCTTTCGTTTAGTGCCTCTGCCTCGATTTCTGTAGAATCGATTGATATATACTACTCCTAGAATAGAAAATATACTTGGATAAAATCTGAATAACACAAACATACGTCTCACTCCCATGGATATGTTGCCAAAAAAAAGAGCAGAAAAAAATGCCAAAGAGTATATTTAAAAAGAAAATCAGCAAAAATCTTCCTGCTCCAGGTGAGGCTCGAACTCACAGCCTCCGCATAGCCTCAACCCTTGCAAGCAAGGGGAAGGTACTGTCTATAAGTACGGCGCGCTAACCGATTGCGCCACTGGAGCAGTTCTGACGAAGGAATCTCAAATAAACAATTTATAGAAAATCTTGAATCAAAATCAAATAATACATTGTTCCCTTGTAAAATGATACTTTATTCACCACTGATAGCTTTATTAACAATAAAACATTATAACTATTAGCCAATTTACTACACGCTCAACATATTTCAATCTTAATAGGGAAATATACGTGGCAACAACGATAAACACTAAACAATCCGATTCAACTCAAAATAAGACGTCATCAATATGGCATCAACTAGGTTTGTTTACTAAAATAATTTCATGCACAAGACCTTACAAAGAACGGTTGTGTGCTTTTGTTCATCAGAAATACAGTAAAGACACATTCGATCCACTACATGCGCTATTTATTGTTTGATTTCTCAGTTGTAAAAGGTTAAATTTAAGTTGAATTTTAATTGTACATAAGTTCGGATATATAGATTTCGGATAAAAATGTAAGATATTTGAATACTCCCAAAACATCATTAATAATTAAAATAGACCCATATAATTATTGATCATATGTGTCGTGTTATTGAAAAAATCAACAAATTAATCACCAGGACAGAATCTAACACTAGATTATTTGAAAGCCAAGCATAATTTCCTTGAAATTTAAATTAGCTGTCATGACATGTGGTTAATTACTATTTCTGACATGCTACGTTGAGCTGACTGTCTTCCATTCAAGCATTGATCCTACCCGCTGTTGCTTAACTTAGCATGTGGGGAATATCAAGTAACTGCATGGCACAAAGGCAAGTTATGCTTTGCATAAATCCTTACACTTTTCCCCTTTTCCTGTTGGAGTTTGGGCCCATCTGAAACTTATGGCCATCTAACCCATCATGTTACCAGTGAGTCTCATGGTAACCTTTCCCCATCCTTCCATCTTTAACCATTGCCTTCACCCATCCAAGACCCTACGCAACGTTGCTTAACTTTTCTTCAATCTTCAAATAGACAACATTTAGACAACATTCCAGACAGAGAAGACACATATCAAATAGATTCTTCCAGGAGTTTTCTGATCAGGATGTCCTTTGTTAAGTGTTTGCTCATACAAAATCGTATTTCACATTATCACAGTCTGCACAGACTGAAACAAAAAAATCTATTGTTTTATCCACCATTTTGATCATATGAAGGTCAGAAAGTTCAGTTGATCAAATAACATACCCCTGAAACTCAAAATTATTAAATTTAACCTCAGAGTGCAGAAATGACCCTCCAGATATTTAAAAATATATCCCTTTATCAACATTTCAAGGGGTAGTTTGACCCTTATTAGAAAGAAAGGTCAATGGAAATAATTGTAAAAGCTTTTAATTTTTATTGATGATTAGAGAAATTTTATAGTCTCGCACAAAGTTTATATTATATAGTTTTATGTTTTTTATTTGCAGACTGATGTTCAAGGAGGAATAAATTTGAAGATAAGGAAAAATGAGTTGGTGGAATACTTCAAATTTCACAGACCTGGCTTCAAAAGCCTTGAAAAATGCACAGAAAAAAATAGACAAAGCCCTTGATATTTCTGAAGAGGAGTCAGCAGCAAAATTATCCCAGGATGGTAAACTTTCTCATCTTGTTCTCTTTGTTTTTACTTAATCTTTCTTCAAGACTTTTTTTTTGTATGATAGTAAAAAGAAAAAGGTGAGGGCATTTGTACAGCATATTTGTTCATTCAATGATATTGTATATATGCAAGTTAAATCACTTAAGTATGGGCCTTTTCGGTGATTACAAATCATGATGTATTTAAATTGACTCATATAACTTTGCAGTTCATTGAACTTGTTTTAACTTCTTTCTCTCAACCCTCCACAGTAATGTGTTGAGAGAAAGAAGTCAAAACAAGTTCAAAGAACTACAATCAATCTGTAACCATAATGAGATAACAAGAAAGTAGATATAAAGCATGATTATCAAGCACATAAGTGCACATGCAAGTTAATTTGTGAAGAGATTCACCATTTTACATTACCTAAATGCAACTTTTTGATTAGTGTTATCATTTTGGTAAAAGTAAATCTGCATTACAATGTATTTATAATGTTGTCAAGAAAACAACTAAATAATTAATTATCACAAAGGTTACTTTTTTTCTCACTATACAACTTACAAGTGAGCATAATTATGTACATACAAGTGACTGTATATATGTGTGTGAGTTTCATCTGCTGTTAAAAAAATAACTAAAGGCTCATTGTTACAACCCAATGTCCATATCCTTTTTTTTTAATATTTTTTTTGGTTTATATTAGAACTGTAAGGTAGAAATCTACTGCACTTTATGTATACTTAAGAATCATGTGTCATAAATTTTTGATATGTGGGTTTATTATTAAAAATCCACACATTATATATGTTATTATGGAACATATACTTACAGAATAATTTAAAAATATACACCTGCAGTATATAGGTACAATGTATATGTTATTATCTTTTCTTTTCTTTTTTTTAGACTTATTTGTACTGTCTTGAAATTAACATTTCCAAATTCCAGCATATTGTATAACATTCCATGATGAAATGCTACATAAGTATTCCTCTCCGATGTGGTGTTAATCTATTTTTTTCTTTACCATTGTATATTCTTTACCATTGTTTTTTATGCTGTGAGCTTTGTAAAGTTCAAGGCAATAGACATTTGAACATGAATTTTGTGGTATATGAATTATAATACCAAGGAAAATATAGAGCATATGTATGTCTTCTTATAAAGTTTTTTGAAACCTTAACAAGATTTTCAAGTGGCAATTAATGTTTACACTAATCATATGATCACTAACTGTTTTTAGTGGGTACATAAATTATATTTACCAATGAATATTCTATATTCCGGGGATAACTTTCATATGAAATCAGAGAAAACTAATTCCCCATGAAAAAGAATATTTTTATAGTATTGCATCCTGAAAGAAAAGAGATGGTTGCTCCATGGAACTACCAAGAAGAAAGATAGTTTGTTACCAGTCATAGGGCAGTATATACAAAATGTTGTTACCCGGTCAGTTTTAAGATAAATATAAACTGTGATTTTTCTTTCCTTTAAACAGCTGCTGTGGCAAATGAGAAAGAAAAAGGTGATTTCTGGAGTGGGTGGACAGTTGGGACAGGATCGGATGCTCAGGATTCTAAAAGTGCATGGTCCTTCCCATGGGGTGGTCCTGGTGAGGTTGAAGAAGAAAAGAAGTCAGAGGATGTAAGGGAAAAGACTGCAGAGGAAATCAAATCAGAGGTCCTGAAAGCAGCTAAGGAGAGATCAAAAGCTAAAGCAAAGCTTTTTCCAAAGAGCAAAAGCTCTGAACAGAGATTGTCTCATAAGAATAAAGCCAGTAAAGAAAGTGTTTCAGAAGAGCAGAGAACTGTACCTGATGAGACACAGAACATTGGTGATGCAGAAGAAGCAAGGAAACTTGTTTCTGCTTCTCCGAATGAAAGTGATAAAAATGTTCAGTCAACATTTCCACTACAGGAAGTTCCTTCTCATGAAATTGATCCTGGAGTCATTCAAGGGAGAACTGAAGTAACAGTCGTTAAAGAAAGTGATGCATTGCCTGCTGAGGTTTCTTATGTGGAAGAGGACTTGAGTGAGGTTGCACTACTAAATGAAAACCCAGAGAACACAACACCTGTACACTCAGCTAATGATGAAGAGGATTATAAAGACTTAAAAGTAACTGAAATGAATATGAGTGGAAGTGCTTTTCAAGAAATTATGGAAAAGGAGGTTGAAAAGAAAATTATTTCAGAGGCAATTGAAGTATCAAATGAAGACGCTAAAAGTGGGGAAACCTCTGCACTAAATACAGATACTATTGAAACTCATTCTGAGCATAAAGATACTTTGAGCACAAGAAGTTTAGATCTTGAAAATAACACCATCATGGAACCTGATTTGGGGAATTTCAGTAAGGAAATCAGTGATTGTGATATTGAAGATGAAACTATTTCTGCTGAAAACAAAAGTGGATATGATGAGTTCAAAGAAAAGTTGGTTTCACTTACATGGTGATGCTGACATTTCAAGCTCAGTTGAGTTTGTCACTGAAAGTGATTTAAATGTTGTAAATACTGTGTCAAATGTGATAGCTGATAGTGATAATAAAGAACAGATTGGAAGCGACCCAGAAATAGTGGACTGTGATAAATATGTGAGTGAAGAAGAAATTCCCGAAGACAAGATTCCAGAATGTGTTACTGAAGGGAAAAAATTGAGCTTGGAAGTTGATACGTCTTTTGAATATGACAAAGCAGATAATGTGGAGTTCAAGAATGCTGAGGTGAGTGAAAGTGCTAGTGATACTTTGTTGTTAAAAACATATGAATCTGAAACAAGAACTGAAAGCAGCAAAAGCTCTGAAGCAGATTTTGGTAGACTAGATACAAGTCTGGAAACCAGTGCATCAGATGAAACGATTGTGAATCAAAGTCCAAAACCAGAGATTGATGTAACTCCTATAACATCAGAGCAGACAAAGCCTGAAAATCCTGAATTCAGTACAAAGGAAAATAATATTTTCTACACTAGTTCAGAGACTGAAGGAGCCAGCGTAATGGAAACTCAGGAGGAAAGTGTGGTACCAACAGATAGTGACATTCACGAAAGTTTAAGCAAGGCAGAACTTTCCCCTGCAAACTCGTTTGTGAAGTGTATGTTGGAAGATGTAATAGATGAAGTGAAACATGAAGACAACAGTGATAGCCTGTCAGGCAACAGCAAGTCGGATGGGTCCAGAAGTATCTATAGCAACCACGAGTCCAGTGATGAGATTGATACCACTACATCTTCTGATATAGAAATTATCTCTCTGCCAACACCCAATGGAGACAATAGACAGGTAACAATTCTGCCTTTTGTCATGAACCCATTACCATTAGTATAGCAATTTTTCTACATGACAGATCAAAAAATATTAAATGATAGCAGTGACTAGTGTAAATCTAATTTAGCTTGCAAGTTGATCTGGTTTTATATTGGTCACTAAGTCCATTTTAATGGTAGTCTTTGTATACAGAGAAATGTTTTTCAGACACATTTCTATTTTAATTGACTTCCTGAACGTAAAAAATGCTTCAATAACTTGGTAATTCTTTTTTAATTCAATATGACTCAGTAATTCAGGGTCATCACAGATCATTGATCTCCTTAAATATATTGATTTGATTCATTTTTAAAAAGGTGTTTCATAAAATATAAACCAGGTTTTCAATGAAAATCCTGGTTATTAGAATGGGGGTAGTATGTCGATGGTTGGGTGGGCAGATCGGTGGGCAGGTGTCAAACCTGTCATTTCCGTTAGTTATCTCTTGTTGGAATAGAGAAACAGTTTCCATACTTGGTAGGTAGATACCTCATCATCAGTTATGGGAAGAGGAAGATTGGGATTGATATTCAGAATGATAAGGTCAAGGTCTCTGTGACTAAAAAAATATTTATTTTCTCCGTCAAATTATTTCTTTTAGGAATGAAATATGATGATCATATTTTGGAGATAGAAACTTTATAGGTAGAGGATGATTGAGATTGATTTTTAGGCCAATAGGGTAAAGGTCACTGTTTTTAGCTCACCTTGAGCACGTTGTGATCGTCCTTCGTCCAGTGTCCATCGTGCGTCGTCAACAATTTGGCTTGTTAACACTCTAGAGGCCATATTTTAGGCCAATCTTCATGAAACTTGGTCAGAATGTTTGTTCCCATAAAATCTTGGACAAGTTCAAAACTGGGTCATGTGGGGTCAAAAGTAGGTCACGAGGTCAAATCTTATAAAAACCTTGTTAAAACACTAGAGGCCACATTTTTTGGCCCAATCTTCATGAAACTTGGTCAGAATGTTTGTTTCCATAAAGTCTTGGACAAGTTCCAATTTGGGTCATGTGGGGTCAAAAAGTAGGTCACGAGGTCAAATCTTATAAAAACCTTGTTAACACTCTAGAGGCCACATTTTTGGCCCAATTTTTATGAAACTTGGTCAGAATGTTTGTCTCCATAAAATCTTGGACAGGTTCGAATTTGGGTCATGTTGGGTCAAAAAGTAGGCCATGAGGTCAAATCTTTGAAAAACCTTGTTAACACTCTAGAGGCCACATTTTTGGCCCAATCTTTATGAAACTTGGTCAGAATGTTTGTTTCCATAAAATCTTGGACCAGTTCGAATTTGGATCATGTGGGGTTAAAAAAAGTAGGTCATGAGGTCAAATCTTAGAAAAACCTTGTTTACACTCTGGAGGCCACATTTTTGGCCATATCTTCATGAAACTTGGTCGGAATGTCTGTTTCCATAAAATCTTGGACAAATTTGAAAGTGGGTCATGTGAGGTCAAAAAGTAGGTCAATATGAAAAATCCAACATATGTTGCTCATTTATAATCAGGGGAGCGATTCAGGTTCTCTTGTTTTTTTGTTTTTTTTTTGCTTGTCTAGGGCTACACTTGAAAACCTGGTTTCACATCATTTGACATGTTTCTTGTTATTAATATAATGCAATTATAACAAATTGGCACACACACACATGGTGCAGAGAGAGAATGAAGGCAAGAAAGAGATGGATCAATTAATAAAATAAATTATTTATCATATCCAGAGATTTTCTCAGGAACCTTATGGTTTTGAGTGAGGAGGTTTCAATGTATATGCCTTTTTTTTTTTTACTTTGCTTCAATCTAGATATCACCACTGGACCCTCTTCCACTGAGGATTGCTCTTCAGAAGACAAGCTGGCGAGGCAGCCCTACCCACAAACGGACAGACAGTTCGGGCTCCAGTAAGGATGGGGGCAGCTGTGAGTTGAGCCCAGGCAGGGACAACATGGACTACCAGGAATACCCCCGTAGTCACCATGAACATGGTGAAGGTTTGTGCAGTTGTATTTGATAAATCTTATCTTTTGAATTTAAATAATTCATATAAAGTACAAGACAGATTGAAGATGGAATATATTTTTTTGTACACAGGAAAATTGAATGATATTGCTCTGTACTCAAAGGAAACATGAATGGTAATGCTTTATACTCATAGGAAACACGGAAGATATGGCTTTGTACTCAGAGGAAAAATGGATATGATATAATTTAATACTTGCAGGAATATTAGATGATATGACTTTGTACTCACAGGAAAAATGGTTGAGGATATGTACTCATAGCAAAAGGGATGATATAGTTTTGTACTCATAGGAAAAATGGAAGGTATTGCAATTTTTTCTTTTGAAACATGGATTGCAAGATACATAATTAAATATTTTTGTCCTTGCAGGAAAAATGGATATATATCTTTATACTCTAGAAAATATGGAAGATTTTACATGATTATTGTTAACAACTTTCATGTTTATTTCAGGTCAGAGACATATGGAGTTACCTGCCCTTGATGAAGAGGAAAAGTAATTCTAAATTAAATATTTGCAATCTTGCAGTACATGTTTGCCTTATCCCTAATTGACCTTTTTAATTCATGCAGAACATTCTAAAGTTACTATGTATTGGGCATGCAAACTGCATATTTCCTGATCAACTTGATTCTTGCAGGTTGCTCAAGTTTGATCCTGTATTTCAGACTGGATAAGGTCTAATTAAGTATTTGACCTAAAGTGTAACATTATGTTTCCAATTACCCATATCTATTCATGTGACTTGTTTGATTTAAATCTTTGCCACTTTAATGTGCTATTTTATGTAGGCTGCAGGCTTTTCTTACAGAACAGGTTTTTCTCTGTTCCCTCTCCCTCTCACATATATGTATTTTTTCAGTTCTGAACAGAATTATTTTTGTTACAAAAAGGTATAAAACCTGATCAGCCTGCAAGATTGTTTTATACTAGTCTCCTTGATTATTTTCCTTATAGCTCTGTATAGTAAAGCATTCAGCCAGAATTCAGTTGTCCCTGATAACTCTCTTATAGAATATTTGAAGGTAACCCATTGCTTTCTATGTGTAATATGTTATCAGACATCTATTGTGTAATTCACATAATATCTCATAATGAGATTTTCTTGAACTCTAAAGATTCTAATCTAGTATCACTAAAAAAACACTAAATTTTTAAGAAATGTCAGACCAATTTCTGTAAGAGAATGCTAATAAATGGATACAACATTTCTGATTAACTGGAGGCCAGTTATAAGGAAGTCTAGATCTTAAAATTAAGGAAAGTTGAGGAAAACCTCAATTTGAAATGTTTAGTGAAAGGAGGCCTGCTTCCTAACAATTATTTTTAGATTGCATGTAATCTATAGAAAGTATGAAATATTCCTCATTTTGTCCTCCACCACCTATTACACAGTTTTGTCCAATGGTAGACCATTGAAATGAGAAATTAGATTAGAAACAGTTTTCAGTCAGAACAGCTTTCACCGTGTTCTTTTCTCATCTCAGAGGTACCTGTGACTATTCTTTGAGTTACGTGCAAGCTGATCTGGTTTTATACAAGTTGCATTAATCATTTTTCTAATATAATATGTAGCTGTCAGATTGGTAAAGGGATGAGTTTGTTATTTAGGCTGCATATGAATGATAATTAGTGGTATTATAAGATCTTTAAAATCTATTAAAAAAATCATTAATGTAATGTAAAAAATATCAAACTATAGTTACCTATTCTCAAAGAAGTAATGATGTAATGATGAATACATGTATTTACAAAGAATCATTCAGCCAATAATTGATACTGTATTTCATTTACTATTTCTCATACATGCTGAAACCAATATAGTGAAGACCCCTTTTTATATGACAATAACTCTAAACAAAATTTTGCTGAATTTTGAATCCCTGATACATATTAAGTTATAATTTCTTTAGATACGTTCTCAGTAAAACATGAGTATTACCCAGTTTTAATGTTTTTCTGTTTCATTATCTTTAAAAATGTACTGTTCAGTTGTCTTTATTTACAGAAAACTATTTTACTCCTGATTTGTCATAGTCAGTCAAGTTACACCTTTATGAAACAGTTTGTACCAGTATGTAGGATCAGAACTTTATCTAATTCTCTGGTTGTCTCTAAGTTTTGGGACACATTTTGGATGGTTTTGGAACAGAACAATACTGTTTATCTTTTAACTGTCCCAAAACTTTAATAGAGAGATTACAATACACATTTTTCGAAAATTAAAACTATCAACTTGCACAAACTGACAATAATGTTGGAATTGCTTTAGATATGGAGATAAGTAAATCCAGCAAATTCTGTATATCTGTTTTCAAGCACATTGGAGAGATCTTGCATGAGCAAACATACAAAGGCCCTGTGTTCTCAAAACATTTTTAAGTACAATCTTAGACTCAAATTCTGTATAATACTCAAATCCTTATTGAAACTAATGGCCATGGTTTCAGTCTGAATATGAAAATCATACTTATTTTTATTTTAGAGAACATGGGGCATGGCATGGCTTGATTTGTGTAAATGCATGCTGGCAAGATGTTGTGGTATATAGCTACTGTTTATTTCAGGACGAGGCTGAAGGGTCATGTGACCCTCAGTCACATGTTACACTGTCCGGCGAGCATCATACTGACCTACAACAGGTGGGCTATGTGGGACACTGTAACTCATGGTTGACTTCCTCAAGCACATTCTGATCACCTCTGGTCTCTAGCTGACATTTTTGATTTCTATTAAGCCATATTTATCTCTTAACCACTTGAATACTCCATTCCTCATCGTGTGAAACCATTGCGACACATGATCAACTGCAAGATGAATTGATGTTTATTTTTCAAGCCATGGTGTAGCCAAGTCATGAAGTGATGATATGTTTGTGATGTGATATTGCAGTGGGCAGTAATATATTTTTCTGGTATTGACAAAGTTCTTACAAATACTGTCAGCAGAAGCAGAGACATTGATGAGTAGTAAACAAAATAAAACCTGATCAGTTACTCTAAAATGTTGATCTAGTTATATGCTGTCTAGTTTGTTGCATAGGGCATTTCTTTTGTAGTTTAAATGTGGTAAAGAGATAATCATGGATATGCTCAAAATTAGAGATTAGCCAGCACATTCTTATTTTCCTTTTTTTAAGTTGAAAATTTAATTTTGAAGTACTGATTCGAAAATCCAAGAAGTAATTGGAAAATCTCTTTTTTTTTCTCATAAGGAAACATATTTTTGAAGGAACCTTTTTTTGCTTTATGTTCTTCCATTTTATCAGATTTTATCTTTACCCTTTGCCACGTCCAAATTGATGACTTGATCAATATTAATTTGCTAACATTTAAATGGTGTATGGGATAATGGATTGTTCATTGCCTTGCAGACTGTGTAGAGTTTTAGCAACAATATCATATCAACATACAGAGCACTCTGATAAGACAACTCGTTTTGATCTCCTTTGTTTGCCAAGATGGCAAAACTTGTGTAAAGGGTTAATTGAAACATTTTATAATTTTATATTTATACATATCAATAATGAAAGAAATTCTCAATTTAGTGAATCTTTTCACCATGTACATAATGCCAGCATGATCAGAGATAGTCAGATGTGTGATGCATGGTGTTCATCTTGTTCAATCCAGCATCAGATAATTAATTGCTTTTTAGCACACCTGAGCACTTTTGCCCTAGTGAGTTTATCGGACTGGTCATTTTCTGTTCTGTGTCATCGACAATTCCTTGTGAACACTCTTTGACCCAATCTTCATGAAACTTGTTCAGAATGTTTGTCTGCATGCACTATCTTATGAGATTTAAAATGGTGTTATGGGGTCAAAGGTAAACTCAAAGAAATACCAAGAGTGCTGGCCTGCATGAGGTTCAGAACTTGATTACGTAAGATAAAAAAATAAGTCTTCAGGTAAACCTAAACATACTCTAATTATACATATACATATGAAACAATGCATCAGATTATATATAACTGTTTTGACATTGGTATTTAGGTGAGTGATACAGGTCCATCTTGGCCCTCTTGTTGTGGTTATCTTATTCTGTCAGACACTTTCAAATGTAAACCCTTCTTTTTTATTGTGTTTTTATCTTTTTATTAGCTCACAAGTGCTCAGAGTGAGCTTTTCTGATCGCCTTTTGTCCGTCGTGCAGCATCCGGCGTCAACAATAACTTGTGAACCTCTATGGCCACTGTTTGGTTCTAATCTTCAGAAACTTTCAGAATGATTTCTTTATGTATCTTCTTATTAGTTTCGAAATTGCGTCAGTGGGGTCTGAAACGCTTTGTCCTCGCGGCAATCAAAATAACCTTGTGAACACTCTAAAGGCCA
>CM037783.1:61867429-61917429 GCA_021229015.1 Solen grandis | reverse complement strand
TAAGATCTAATTCAAACAATCTAGTGGATTTCTGGAGTAAGTGCTAAGGTTTCATTTAAGACTTCACTTTCGACATTTAATTACTACTAAGAAGCATGGTGAAAACAAACAAGCAAGTTAGCATGAAGACTGTTTCGCTAGACTTATTACAAAAATAATCCGTGAAAAGCAGCACCAAATTAATCTTATGGTGAATTGTATTCAACAGAGACACACGGGTGATCAGAGACGGGTGAGTCTGAATGCGTGGTTCCCGGCCCCTTACTTACTATAGGAAATATCCCTTAATTAATTAAAACCTCGTCGTGTCTTTTTTTTTTTTTTTTTTCAGAAGCATTATCGTTATACTTAACGACTACTTAAATGCAATGCACGAAGCATCTCTATCATTAACTACATGGCTACATTTCAATGTTAGTGCAGATGTAGCCGAAGTATATAAACCACGACAAACATGTAGAAATAATATGTACGTCGTATTTCTTTCAGTGATTATGCATATGTAGCATAAGCATCTAACTTTAAACCTGTTCCAAAACTACTATTAGCATGTTTTATGGTGTGTTTTTTATCACAATGTTCGCTAAATAGAACCAATTCGAATTCATATACATATAGCAGTTGCTCATGCATTTTTTTTCCATTTTCATCGCCAATTCTGACATAACTTCAAAATTTAATGACAATTCTTGGAGCTATTTTAACAATCTAGTAGCATACATTGTGTATATGTCTCAAGCATTCGTGTAAATTTAGCATACGCAGCAGTATTGTGACCATGCTTTAAGAATATCATTTTACCGCTACAAGGATTGCTTTGGCTCCAATTAGAATTTAACAAAAATAAAACCATTTCTAAGATCTAATTCAAACAATCTAGGGGATTTCTGGAGTAAGTGCTAAGGTTTCATTTAAGACTTCACTTTAATTACTTCAAAGAAGCATGGTGAAAACAAACAAGCAAGTTAGCATGAAGACTGTTTCGCTAGACTTATTACAAAAATAATCCGTGAAAAGCAGCACCAAATTAATCCTATGGTGATTTTTATTCAACAGAGACACAAGGCTGATCAGAGACGGGTGAGTCTGAATGCGTGGTTCCCGGCCCCTTACTTACTATAGGAAATATCCCTTAATTAATTAAAACCTCGTCGTGTTTTTTTTTGTTTTGTTTTTCAGTAGCATTATCGTTATACTTAACGACTACTTAAATGCAATGCACGAAGCATCTCTATCATTAACTAGCATGGCTACATTTCAGTGTTAGTGCAGATGTAGCCGAAGTATATAAACCACGACAAACATGTAGAAATAATATGTACGTCGTATTTGTTTCAGTGATTATGCATATGTAGCATAAGCAATTTAAACCTTAAAATTTTTTTTTTAATTTCATGCATAACTTAAAATTTAATGAAATTTTGGTTTTAATAGTAGCATACATTGTGTATATGTCTTAAGCATTCGTATAAATTTAGCATACGCAGCAGTATTGTGATCATGCTTTCAGAATATCATTTTACCGCTACAAGGATTGCTTTGGCTCCAATTAAAATTTAACATAAATAAAACCAGTTCTAAGGTCTAATCCAAACAATCTAGTGGATTTCTGGAGTAAGTGCTAAGGTTTCATTTAAGACTTCACTTTCGACTTTTAATTACTACTAAAAAGCATGGTGAAAACAAAAAAGCAAGTTAGCATGAAGACTGTTTCGCTAGACTTATTACAAAAATAATCCGTGAAAAGCAGCACCAAATTAATCTTATTGTGATTTTTATTCAACAGAGACACAAGGCTGATCAGAGACGGGTGAGTCTGAATGCGTGGTTCCCGGCCCTTACTTACTATAAGAAAATCCCTTAAATAATTAAAACCTCGTCGTGTTCTTTTTTTCATTTTTTTTCAGTAGCATTATCGTTATACTTAACGACTACTTAACTGCAATGCACGAAGCATCTCTATCATTAACTAGCATGGCTACATTGCAGATGTAGCCGAAGCAAATAAACCACGACAAACATGTAGAAATAATATGTACGTCGTATTTCTTTCAGTGATTATGCATATGTAGCATAAGCATCTAACTTTAAACCAGTTCCAAAACTTCTATAAGCATTTTTATGGTGTTTTTTTATCACAATGTTCGCTAAGTAGCACCAATTCGAATTCATATACATATAGCAGTTGCTCATGCATTTTTTTTCCATTTTCATCGCCAATTCTGACATAACTTCAAAATTTAAAGACAATTCTTGGAGCTATTTTAACAATCTAGTAGCATACATTGTGTATATGTCTTAAGCATTCGTGCAAATTTAGCATACGCAGCAGTATTGTGACCATGCTTTAAGAATATCATTTTACCGCTACAAGGATTGCTTTGGCTCCAATTCAAACAATCTAGTGGATTTCTGGAGTAAGTGCTAAGGTTTCATTTAAGATATTAATTACTCTAAAAGCATGGTGAAAACAAACAAGCAAGTTAGCATGAAGACTGTTTCGCTAGACTTATTACAAAAATAATCCGTGAAAAGCAGCACCAAATTAATCTTATGGTGAAATTTATTCAACAGAGACACACGGATGATCAGAGACGGGTGAGTCTGAATGCGTGGTTCCCGGCCCCTCACTTACTATAGCCTCGTCGTGTTTTTTTTTTTTTTTTTCAACATTATCGTTATACTTAACGACTACTTAAATGCAATGCACGAAGCATCTCTATCATTAACTAGCATGGCTACATTTCAGTGTTAGTGCAGATGTAGCCGAAGCAAATAAACCACGACAAACATGTAGAAATAATATGTACGTCGTATTTGTTTCAGTGATTATGCATGTGTAGCATAAGCATCTAACTTTAAAACAGTTCCAAAACTACTATAAGCATGTTTTATCGTGTTTTATTTACCACAAGATTGTTCGCTAAATAGCACCAATTCGAATTCATATACATATAGCAGTTGCTCATGCATTTTTTTTCCATTTTCATCGCCAATTCTGACATAACTTCAAAATTTAATGATAATTCTTGGAGCTATTTTAACAATCTAGTAGCATACATTGTGTATATGTCTAAGCATTCGTGTAAATTAGCATACGCAGCAGTATGTGACGCTTAGAATATCATTTTACAGCTACAAGGATGCTTTGGCTCCAATTAGAATTACAAAAATAAAACCATTTCTAAGATCTAATCAAACAATCTAGTGGATTTGGAGTAAGTGCTAGCATTAAGACTTAACTTTAACAATTAATTACTTCAAAGAAGCATGGTGAAAACAAACAAGCAAGTTAGCATGAAGACTGTTTCGCTAGACTTATTACACAAATAATCCGCGACAAGCAGCACCCAATTAATCCTATGGTGATTTTTATTCAACAGAGACACAAGGGTGATCAGAGACGGGTGAGTCTGAATGCGTGGTTCCCGGTCCCTTACTTACTATAGGAAATATCCCTTAAATGATTGAAACCTCGTCGTTTTTTATGTTTTTATTTTTTTAGTAGCATTATCGTTATACTAAACAACTACTTAGATGCAATGCACGAAGCATCTCTATCATTAATTAGCATGGCTACATTTCAGTGTTAGTGCAGATGTAGCCGAAGTATATAAACCACGACAAACAAGTAGAAATAATATGTACGTCGTATTTGTTTCAGTGATTATGCATATGTAGCATAATCATCAAATTTTAAAACAGTTCCATTTTTTTTTTACCACAATGTTCGCTAAGTAGCACGAATTCGAATTAATTTACATATAGCAGTTGCTCATGCATTTTTCCATTTTCATCGCCAATTCTGACATAACTTTAAAATCTAATGATAATTCTTGGAGCTATTTTAACAATCTAGTAGCATACATTGTGTATATGTCTTAAGCATTATTGTAAATTTAGCATACGCAGGAGTATTGGGAACATGCTTTAAGAATATCCTTCTACCGCTACAAGGATTGCTTTGGCTCAAATTAGAATTTTACAAAAATATAACCAGTTCTAATATCTAATCCAAACAATCTAGTGGATTTCTGGAGGAAGTGTTCGAGCTAATTTAAGACTTTACCTTTGACAATTAATTACTTCAAAGAAGCATGGTGAAAACAAACAAGCAAGTTAGCATGAAGACTGTTTCGCTAGACTTATTACAAAAATAATCCGTGAAAAGCAGCACCAAATTAATCCTATGGTGATTTATTCAATATCGTTATACTTAACGACTACTTAAATGCAATGCACGAAGCATCTCTATCATTAACTAGCATGGCTACATTTCATTAGTCGACAAAATAAAAATAATATGTACGTCGTATTTTTTCTTAAAATTTTTTTCCATTTTCATCGCCAATTCTGACATAACTTCAAAATTTAATGATAATTCTTGGAGCTATTTTAACAATCTAGTAGCATACATTGTGTATATGTCTTAAGCATTCGTGTAAATTTAGCATACGCAGCAGTATTGTGATCATGCTTTCAGAATATCATTTTACCGCTACAAGGATTGCTTTGGCTCCAATTAGAATTTATCAAAAATAAAACCATTTCTAAGATCTAATCCAAACAATCTAGTGGATTTCTGGAGTAAGTGTTCGAGCTTAATTAAGACTTAACTTTAACAATTAATTACTTCAAAGAAGCATGGTGAAAACAAACAAGCAAGTTAGCATGAAGACTGTTTCGCTAGACATATTACACAAATAATCCGCGACAAGCAGCACCAAATTAATCCTATGGTGATTTTTATTCAACAGAGACACAAGGGTGATCAGAGACGGGTGAGTCTGAATGCGTGGTTCCCGGTCCCTTACTTACTATAGGAAATATCCCTTAAATGATTGAAACCTCGTCGTTTTTTATGTTTTTATTTTTTTTAGTAGCATTATCGTTATACTAAACGACTACTTAAATGCAATGCACGAAGCATCTTTATCATTAACTATCATGGCTACATTTCAGTGTTAGTGCAGATGTAGCCGAAGTATATAAACCACGACAAACATGTAGAAATAATATGTACGTCGTATTTGTTTCAGTGATTATGCATATGTAGCATAATCATCAAATTTTAAAACAGTTCCACATAACTACTATAAGCATGTTTTATGGTGTTTTATTTACACAATGTTCGCTAAGTAGACACCAATTCGAATTCATATACATTATATCATGTTGCTCATGCATTTTTTTTCCATTTTCATCGCCAATTCTGACATAACTTCTAAATTTAAGACAATTCTTGGAGCTATTTAACAATCTAGTAGCATTACATTGTGTATATGTCTTAAGCATTGTGCTAATTTAGCAATACCAGAGTATTTGACCATGCTTTAAGATATCCATTTTACTCGCTACAAGGTTTGCTTTGGCTCAATTGAATTTACAAAAATAAAACCATTTCTAAGATCTAATCAAACAATTAGTGGATTTCTGGAGTAAGTAAGTTCGACATTTAAGACTTCACTTTCGAACCTATTAATTACTGCTAATAAGCATGGTGAAAACAAACAAGCAAGTTAGCATGAAGACTGTTTCGCTAGACTTATTACAAAAATAATCCGCGACAAGCAGCACCCAATTCATCTTATGGTGATTTTTATTCAACAGAGACACACGGAAGATCAGAGACGGGTGAGTCTGAATGCGTGGTTCCCGGTCCCTTACTTACTATAGGAAATATCCCTTAAATAATTTAAACCTCGTCGTGTTTTTTTGTTTTTTTCGTTTTTCAGTAGCTTATCGTTTATACTTAACGATACTTAAATGCAATGCACGAGCATCTCTATCATAACTAGCATGGCTACATTTCAGTGTTAGTGCAGATGTAGCCGAAGCAAATAAACCACGACAAACATTAGTAAATAATATATACGTCGTATTCTCAGTGATTATGCATTGTAGCATAAGCATCTAACTTTAAAACGTTCCAAACTATACTATAACATGTTTATGGTGTGTTTTTATCCACAATGTTCGCTATAGCACCAATTCGAATTATAACATATAGCAGTTGCATGCATTTTTTCCATTTTTCGCCAATTGAATAACTTAAATTATGACAATTCTGGAGCATTTTAACAAATATAGCATACTTGTGTATATGTCTCAAGCATTCGTGTAAATTTAGCATACGAGCATATTGATCATGTTTCAGAATATCATTTACCTACAGGATTCTTGCTAATTAGAATTACAAAATTAACCATTTTCTAAGATCTATCCAAACAATCTGTGGATTCTGAGTATAGGTTCGACTATTAGACTTATTTAACAATTAATCTTAAAAAGCAATGTGAAAACAAACAAGCAATTAGCAGAAGACTGTTTCGTAGACTTATTACAAAAATAATCCGCGAAAGCGCACCAAATATCTATGCGATTTTTATTCAACAAGACACAAGGTGATCAGGACGGGTGAGTCTGAATGCCTTTCCCGGCCCTTACTTACTATAGGAAATATCCTTAAATTAAACCCGTCGTTTTTTTTTATTTTTCAGGCATTACGTTATACAACGATACTTAATCAATGCACGCCTTATCAACTCGGCCCATTATGTTAGCTATGTAGCAACTATATAACCACGACAAACATTAATATATTACTGATTGTTAGTATTTGATATACACTACTTAAACAGTCCCCTTTACTACTAGAACATGTTTAGGTTTAATTTACCCTATTTCCTAAGTGCACCTAATTCTAGAAACATATATATACCATTCGCTCATGCATTTTCCATTTTACGATTTACAAAACTTTAAAACTATGGATAATTCTTACTATTTAAATTAGTAACTACCTTGTCTATTACTTTAGATTACTTAAATTTACCATACGAGCTTCACTATAGTATTCTCAGAATGACTTTTTACCCTACAGGATTGCACCATTAAATTACAAAAATATATACCAGTTCTAAATCTAGACAAACAATTAGTATACTTTCTGAGTACTCCTACTAAGATTCATTTAAGACTACTAACCGCCTTACTCTAATAAGCATTGAAACCTACCCCAAGCAAGTTAGCTTACAGAAGACTGTTTCCTAGGCACTTATTACAAAAATATATCCCCACCCAGCACCCAATTCATCTAGGGATTTTTATTCACAAACCCGGCCAAACTGAGTCTGAATGCTTGTTACCCCGGTCCCTTACTTACTAAGAAATATCCCTTAATAATTTAAAACTTATTACTCCCCGAGCCCCATATCACTTTATGTACGATTTATTAACAGAAACAACACGGAAATCAGAACTTGATGAACTATCCCGGCCCTTACTTACTAAGAAATATCCCTTAAAATATTAAACTACACCCTACCCGTTTTCTTATTTTTCGAATTTATATTTTTTTTCCAGCAGTTACATGCATCCTCATTACAATGCACGTGGCATCTCTATCAATGACTTGCATGGCTACATTTCAGTGTTAGAGCAGATGTAGCAGAAACATAAAAACCATTAAGTCCTGTACATACATTACGTTAAAAAAATATACACACGTATAGCCATTGTTTATAATTCTTTAGTAATTGTGAATATTTAACAGAATAAAATTATGCAGTACAATCACTTATGTTAACATGTTTTGTGTGTTTTTGTCGCAAGAAATATTCCTTTACCACCGACTCAAATTTATACATAAGAATTGCTGATATTCCTTTTTGCTCTAGAGTGATTATTATAGCACCAATTCGAATTCATATATAGCAATTGTTCAATTTTATCGCAAATACTGATATAAACTTATAATCTAATGATAACATTTCTTAGACCTAATCTAAACAATCTTTTTTCTGATTTTTCTGAGTTAATGTTCGAGTTACATTTAGGTTTCAACTTGGGACTTTGAATTAATGCTTAAAAGCAAAGTGAAAAACAAACAAACAGACAAACACATTAACACATATTTGTGAAGACTGTTTCACAAAAAAAGAATTACACATGAAATACCAAAACATATCATATGCCGCCTTTTATTCAACAGCTGGACGAGAGAGATGAGCGATGGGTGAGTTAAGTCCTTTTATACCCCTAACCAGGCCCCTTACTTACTACAGAAAATTGTATACCCCTACCCCGGCCCCTTACTTACTACAGAAACTTATATACCCCTACCCCGGCCCCTTACGTACTACAGAAACTTATATACCCCTACCCCGGCCCCTTACTTACTACAGAAACTTGTATACCCCTACCCCGGCCCCTTACTTACTACAGAAACTTATATACCCCTACCCCGGCCCCTTACTTACTACAGAAACTTATATACCCCTACCCCGGTCCCCTACTTACTACAGAAACTTATATACCCTACCCCGGCCCCTTACGTACTACAGAAACTTATATACCCCTACCCCGGTCCCCTACTTACTACAGAAACTTATATACCCCTACCCCGGCCCCTTACGTACTACAGAAACTTATATACCCCTACCCCCGTCCCCTACTTACTACAGAAACTTGTATACCCCTACCCCGGCCCCTTACTTACTACAGAAACTTATATACCCCTACCCCCGTCCCCTACTTACTACAGAAACTTGTATACCCCTACCCCGGCCCCTTACTTACAACAGAAACTTGTGTACCCCTATCCCTGCCCCTTACTTACTATAGAAAATTGTTTATAACTAGTCTTTTGTCCTTTAGCACTCCTCACTTGGCATCTCTTTCAATGACTCGCATGTCAAATTTCAGTGCTAGATTAGATGTAGCGTGAGCATCTAGAACACCTACGTCAAATAAAATATAGAAATATATTTTCAGTTATTGTGCAAATGTAGTATAGGCATCAAGAACACTAATATTAGCAAACTGTTTGATGTTTAACAGCTCGTCTTAATGCAGTCTTAGAATATGTTTATTTCCAAGTCTAGTAATAGAAAGTAACAAAAGCATTTTAAGTTGCATTGCCTGTGAATCTTATTAATTATATTACCGAGTTAACCTGAGAAATCTAGTGAATTTCTATGTTAGACACATTAGAGCGTTCTCCTTGCGACTTTTGAGTACTGCTAAAAAACAAAGTGAAAACATGCAGATAAACAAATAAACGAACACTTACGGGGACTTTTTTTTTCGGAAGATTTATAGGATAAAATCTTTACATTGCTCTCAGCGACAGAATCAATAACATTTTTCTTGGTGGTAGGGCAAGTCAGAAACAATTTGGGTGACGGTATTTCACATCCCAGGACATGTTCTGACATAAAGCTTATTGTAAAGCCATTTCAGCAGGATGAGCGATAGCATGTCAACTCAAAATAACTTGAAGGGTTGACAATGTCTGCTTTTACATATCGATGTAAGTCTGTTCTATTTCATAAAAGTTATCAAAGAAAACTATAAAGCTTTGAGAAATTAATTCTTTTTATTTCAATCCAAAACGAGTCTTTTACTATTTTTCAGACATTAAAATTGATCTTTTGAAATTTAGAGAGACAGTCTGGTCCCTTGTTTGTTGGTTTTAACATCCCACTTACAGTATGTCAATCATTTGGAGACAACGTCTACTTGAGACAGATAAAGTACTGCCACACTTCAGTATCACGTCGTAGACATTTGGCACGACACCGCACTGCAGTGTCACGCCGTAGACATGTGCCATGATACCACATCCACTGGCCAGTCACGCTAGCTCTTGATGAGGACTGACCGGAATATGTTTATAATAATATCAGAGGGAAAATTCCGATCTTTTCTGAAATTTTAAGAACAATTTTTACTGCAAAAATCCGTATTTTGATTGTCATCACATTTCGCTGTATCTACATTACGAGTATGATTATGATTTAGTGTGTTTACCCTTTCCTTCATAGAGGACACCAGGAAAAGTCCTATGCGAACAGCATAAAACCAGATCAGAGTAGCTCGCAGGCTGATCAGGTTTTATGCTGTGCGCTGCTCCTCGGTGGTCTGGTAATGAGGATTTTACAATTAAATTTGGTAAGGTTTGAGTTTGGCTTTCTGCAGATCAAGCTTTATGTGGTACCTATTGAGTGCGTCAAAATGAGTCTATATGAGGGAAAGGGTTAAGATATGCTTGGATACATTTTGAGGATATTAGGCTTCCCGTGTAATATGAGAATACCTTCAAATGGGATTAAAATTCATAGAGATCCGAAAATAACATAAACTTTTCACAGACAACTATCAGACAATTATCATTTACATTTCTAACCTTTATGGTACTGTTCCAAAATTAGTTAACCAACGATATTGTAACTATTGCCAACTTAAACACACATAAACAGAAAAAATATCTACCATCTTGCTCTGTATAAATGGTTCGAAATACTGGTCCAACACATGAACCGCCGAGAAGAATTATAATAAATACTTGACATTTGTTCTCATTGCACGTGATTTATCTTAGGTTAATTAAACTTAAATCCCGAGAACATTATCTGTTGACTGTATCAACTAGAATTGTATGTATGGAATAAAATACACACTGGTCATGTGGATGCAGTGATATATGCACATATATCCATTCGTGTTTAAAGTGATGTAATATACAGCTAGGTATCAAACTTATTTCTAAATGTCATCAACCCCAACATGCTGCAGGCATTTTTCAACAATATGCATTTAATATTTCTTTTAAAACATACACGGGATACTACAATTGTTATCATTTCATCTACTGGTTGCTGTTTAAGCAATATTTCTTTGTATCCAAATTATCATAAAATTGCAGTAGATTCACACTAATATGTCAACACCAAATTTACATATAATTATTTTGAAATAAATGTCCTCTTCAATTATTCCAAACGCTTTACATACATTTCGCGTTATTATTTTACCTTATCAAATATGTGTGACACAGTCATTAGGATAGTTTTGCATATATCTGTAAAATGTACAGTGAGCAGGACACGAATATATGCTTTATTCTATAATTATAATAATATTAAACGTTGACTTTATTCAAAAGAAGACAATGAACTAACTCGAGTAACGTCTCACATGACATCAGTTTTAAATGTACCCCCACTCCCCGAAATAAATATATATTAAGTAATATATACTTAGGATATCTACATATCTATATGAACAACAGCATAAAAGGGGGATCTGAATTGTTAATTTGACTGTATCATGAAATCTTTTGTTTGCAGTAGATCTATGCGCCTTTCTGTATATCATGTAATTTCTTTCCTGAATTTGTGGTTTGACTGATAAAATATATTTCTGATTATACGCAAATAATAAGTTCGGGTTAAATTAATAGCGTCCATAATAAAGGCACCAAGTAAAGTGGTACTATACAATACTGCGGATCCGAGAGTCATGTTTACTAACCTCGTTGGGAGCATTTTTTATTACCTTAACTCAGACTTTCCTGCACGAAATTTCGTGCATTATCAATAAAAGCTGTTTGTGTTGTATACAATGTATGCCGCACTCGTGAATATCACTGTCGATACCGATCTTACAATTATTTGATATTAACGTACTATGCTTTATTAATGTACTAAGTGATATCAATGCATTTCTGATGTTAATGACGTTTGTAATTAAGTTCTGTATGAATACAATAAAAATATTGCGTGCAGTTTATGCTGATATTATAGTATGGAATAATTTTATAGTAATACATCCCTTTAATATGCGACAACAATAACGTTTGATCGCTCGTTATATTCTTTTTCTAAATACAAAATGTACGTAAAACAATGTTTGATATTTAGTGCAATGCCGTGTGGCTATACACTAGGTGCGTTGCGGTACTTTACAATGAAATGGAAAAGGCGAATAGTTCAGTAATACAATACAATACAATACAATACTATACAATACAAATGCGTACCGTTGTGTTATTATGTCAGACACCTTCATAATGTTCATCAAAGGAATGATCTCACTTGGCTATTACATTTTAATTAATTGTTAATATGTGCATTACTAACTCATTTGTTTGTTGTTGTTTTGTTGTTGTTGTTTTCAAAGAAAAAAGTCGATTTATTGTAATCTTTCTGGTGTCGTCGTCGTCGTCGTTGGCGTCATCATTTAACCTTGGCCATGACTTCTTAACTATTTATCCTTATCACATCCAGCAATTGTATCTTCCTTAAAAAAATGTAGTGAAAAATGTAACCTTGGCAATAACTTCTAAACTATTAAACCGTCTATCCTCAAACTTCACATACTTGTTTAATATCACAAGGGTTACATTCTAATTAAGGGCCATAACTCTTAGGTCCAAATTGATCTCAACAACAGACGAGCGTTAGCATCCGCATGCGGTGCTCTTGTTTTTTGCGTCGAGACTTAGTCCTAAATATATGGACATTCATACTGCGAAATGAATATTTGGTCTATAATAAGAAATAGATGTTTAAAGCGCGAAATTATTATTTTTCTTGTGTAACATCGTCGGAAACCCCTGTTTTAATTCATTACATCAAGCCGTAGGGAGTGAAAAAAAACAACAAGACAAACGCTGTTATACAGCAGTCGTTGACAAAAATACCGGCCAATGAAAACACGCCTTATAGTGTTACATTGCCTGCTAAAACAACGATGGAACCAATAAAATGGCGGAATTTGACGCATCCTAAATCGACACAATATAGACGTAAAACTCCACAACTGATAGAAGATATCGATCGGGTATGGGAATTCGACGATAATTGTGTATATGTAGTTTGATATCTGATTTTATTTCGCTGACAAAATATTTTAGAATGAAAACAATTTTGCACAATGTTGGGAGTGTTCATCGATAACAAGTCGGGTATATAAACCTTTCATTTTTTCTAATAAATGAACCTCGGTAATCATTTTTATGTTACTCAAAAATGTCAGACAACTCAAAATTATCCACGTTAATCGTAAAATGCATGTTTCTATAATATATCAGAGAGGCAAACCTAGACAAAGAGAATTCCAAAGTATTTTAAGGTTTGAATTGCCGGTTAATTGACCATTTCTAATCAACTTAACTTTATCGCACAAAACTTGGCAAATGAAAGTTATGTTTAGAATGTTTTACTTCTTTATTCTAAAGACGAATGCAAACCGCGAGTAAGCAGGTATAAAAATGAATGCATGTGGTTGGAACGTTGTATATCACCATCATCGTCATCATAAACAATAAAGCATTTTCGACAAAACTCGCGTTTACTGCGCTTACATGTATTACGTGTACATTACAGAATACACGTGACGGAAAAAAAAAACTGGTTGCGTTATGAACCGATTTTAGCGTGGAATTTGCAATTAATTCAGGGAAAAGCCATGTTAAGCAAGTTTTCTTTATTGTTTAAAATATATTTTGATCGGTTTCTCATTGTTATTTCAGGCCAAACGTATGTCAGTACCAAGACGTTCAGATGGATCTAGTCAGGGTTCCTTGTGTTCAGGCTTTCACGCGGATGGTCAAGGTTTGGAAACCAAATTGTAATTACAACGGCAGACACTGGTGTATAGGATATGAGAGAAGGTGAGAAGAATGCTTATGAGAATTGTGTATCCTTAAAAGAAAACACGCATCCTACAAAACCAGCGAAAATACCCACACCATTTGCCCCACCCCTCAGATACACTTCTTTTCTCAAGTAACTTTTTTTCTTGGTATTTTCTTCATAAATTTTTGGTCTATACTTTATTTATAACTGACCCACACTTGTCAAAGCTGGCATGAACAACCATTAAAAACTATTTAGCGTATGTGTGTTGAATAAGCATCAGAAGAAGAAAATTAACATGGCTGCCTAGTGCAGTTATGTGCTTAATTAACGCAAGAAGGGGATACGGTTGCCAAACGTAAATATGACTGTCAAAATTTTTATATGTGCTGCCAAGCGCAGGTGGTGCTTAATTTACAGCAGAAGAATTTAATGATTTGGCTGCTTAGTGCAGATATGTGCTTAATGAACGTCAACATTATACTGTGTGTCAGTCTGGGGATCATAAAGATGATAATTTAAATCACGTTGACCGGACAGTATCAACAACAAAACATAAACATTACCTAAATATATATATTAGAGGACATAATGCTACAACATCTAAGTTTATCAAGTTATTAAGATTCACTGACAAAAGAAACCTTGTATTATCAAAAGCTGAAAGCAAAAGTTAAGAAATTACGACGTTGTAGGTCTTCAGACAGACAAATCAATAAGTCACCTCGAGCTTACCTGTTCCTAACAATTAATTTATCTTGGCAGCGACCGTGGAAACTCAACACGTAAATACGCCAGTGTTTGTTTGTTTAGATTTTTCATTCAGGAACGCAGCTGTAACGTTTTAGGTGGTTCCACGTGAAGGCTAACTTCAGCAGCTACAAAAATATTGATACAATACTTTCGATTATTTTTATTTCATGATATCTATGATAATCCGATAAAACTTGAACAACATAGTAACTCTATAGCTACAATATACTCGAAGTAACGACAGAGCAACTCTATAGCATTAAATGGAATTTATGTAATATATACATCAAAAGGTTCCCTAAATGAAAGGTTTTGGTTAATGTGATAGTTTGCTTGCAAATTTGATGTTAATGGTTTGTAGTTATTTGTAGTTTTTTGTAGAGGGTTTATATGGGACTAGTTTGTGATGTTAATGAGGGGACTGGTTTGTGCTGTTAATGAGGGTTTTCTGGGGGACTGGTTTGTGCTGTTAATTAGGGTTTTCTGGGGGACTGGTTTGTGATGTTAATGAGGGGACTGGTTTGTGATGTTAATGAGGGGACTGGTTTGTGATGTCAATGAGGGTTTTCTTGGGGACTGGTTTGTGCTGTTAATGAGGGTTTTCTGGGGTACTGGTTTGTGCTGTTAATTAGGGTTTTCTGGGGGACTGGTTTGTGATGTTGATGAGGGGACTGGTTTGTGATGTTAATGAGGGGACTGGTTTGTGATGTCAATGAGGGTTTTCTTGGGGACTTGTTTGTGCTGTAATGAGGGTTTTCTGGAGGACTGACTTGTGCTGTTAATGATTTGTTTTTATTTTGTTGAGGGTTTTCTGCAGAACTAGGTTTGGGGTATCGTCTTTATTTATTTCATATCTGAATATGTCATTACATGACAGTTCTCGATTCAATTATACGTTTTTATCCTTAAATGTTGATTCCTGTACAGGTCGAACGTATGCATTTTATTAGGTACTTCAGTGAGTTCGTAAGGGGACATTAAATGCAAGAACGAAGCGATAGTAATGTCAAAATAATTGATATACCCCATGTCTTGACATACAATACAAAATATTGCGATTATGCATGGCTATCCAAACATTCGAGATAATAAATCGGACCTCTAGCAGGCTGACCGCAAATACAAACTTTTTAAGGAGATTTGTTTAATACCAAACGTACGATTGCAATGATCTTAAAGGTGAAAAAGACATTATTATAATAAGACAGAAGAACATGAAGAATAAATAGGCTATATTATGGATAATTAATGATCTTTAGAACTTTTCTAAGTCCTTGTCAGACCTCCCTGGTGCCTGAGATAGGATCTTGTACAAAGGAAAACGCTCCTACAAGCTGATGTTATGGAATTTCCGCGTAAATGTTGCCAGGGGGTATCTTTTTTTAGGATTCTTGGAGCAAATCTGATGATTTAAGAGGTCGTTAAGACGAAAAGACTTTAAAACTTTGTAATCAAAATATCAAACACTTCGCTAAGTATGTCATTCACATGAGTTGCCTGAAACGAATTTTTGACTGAAACTAAACGACTTAAAAATACATGGAATTTTGTATTTTGTTGTTTCCCTCCAAGGCTGTATTGCATTTGTACACCCCAATGTTCTATGATACAATGTTAGTATACTGTATTCTAAGTTGCCACACATTTTCTCATCTCACTGAAATATCGTTTATAATGAACAACAGAGATAAACACTACCTGAAATTCCACCTATTTGTCTACAGAAATAGCACTGTCAGCTGGATTGTTTCCCGATGGCCAAATGATAAAACATCCAGTGTTTTCAGTAATGACACTTGATGATTAATTTTACCCATCTACATTGGTTGTCTTCGTCTAGAAAAGCTTGTTAGTAGTTAACTTTCATTTTTATCCAGACAAACTAATATTGCAAAGTGATACCCATCCTTTCCAGAATAAGATTTATCAGCTTCGAGCTATCAAGTGCATAAATGTCAAATTATTGCAAAAACATATTCGAGAAATTTCGAAAAAGACAGGCAGACAATGATAACAACAAATTCATTGATAAATGTTGATGAATCAGACAGTTATTTCTATACCACTGATAGTTAGAGAATCATTAACAGTAAAGTATATTCCCTACTTAAAGATCCACATAAACTTATGTGAAAATTAATAAAAAGGTATTTGATAGCTCATTATTATTCCCATTTATTCAGCTATCGTGAGTAATGATTTCCGGTTTCTGCGGTATTATTACAAGTATGTTTAAATGAAACACGTGCAGAGACAAGCAGTGTGTTCCTGTCTATAAAGATATGGGTAAAAGGGACGCCCTAATCTCTAATGAATCCGCTCCGGTTGTTTTTTTCGTATTGGCCTCCGCTGGATCTCTACTCAGGCCTTATATAAAAGCTTCGGGAAATTTACACCGATACCCCTACCTCGTTTCGGTCGTTCAAATCGATTGTATTAGGATGCACACCTAAAAATCCACGCATGTCTAGTAAGAGGACATATTTTTCTTTCCAATTCATTCAACATCATTGTCTTAGCTTACCGATTTCACCAGGTTTACAGCTACGGACTCACGAAACCTCCAAACTCGCCGATTAAACCGCCATATTGTTTACATGCGATGGTTATCACTTGACTAATCCGTGATTGGATAACTACAGTTATGTTCAACTCGCGGGTTGGCGAGAGGTGTATTTTTTTTTTTTTTTTATTAACTATTTAAAGACCCCCCCAAAGGCTAGGCATAATGCGAGGTCTTTTGATTTTGAATTTCGAATGAATTAATTTTGAAAAATATTTATTTTAATAAATATGTCCTTAACTGCCAAAATAAGCCCCAAAAATAGTGGATAAGGTCTTGAGAGGTTCTAATTTGAATTTTGATAGCTTTTTAAAGCTAGCAAGGATAATTTCCTTGAAAAGGTAGCCAAAACTAGAGAACGGAGATATCCGGGTGTACATTTATATTGTGTCCCCGTTGAGCTATTTGTCCAACAGGGCTCATATTGGGTAGAATACTTTTTAATTTTATTGTGCAGACCAGAGGGACCTCCAACAGCTAGAGAGAGCTGTTTTTGGGGTAGGTTTATATTATAGATAGAGGATAGTATTCAGTAAAGAGAGAGTGAGTAAGGACTTAATCAGGTCTATGTACACCCTTCTATCTCTAAATCTGGATGCCAAAGAAGCAAAAAGAAAAAGAAATACGTAAGGGAAAAAAAGAAAAAGAGAAGGGAATTTCCCGTTTTGAATTTGGATACCTAAAATGCGCTAGCAAGGATAAAGGTCCTTGGTTAAAATAATGTACCAAAGTGCCTAAAGATAAGTTCTAATTCAGAACTTTGCATATCGGCATTTTATTTTGTTAGAAAAATGTATATTTTTTATTTATATATGTATTACTCTTCTTTAATATTTTTAAGTTTGTCGATATTGTTTCGCGGTACCTATTAGTCGCGATGGTCTCTTTTATGTTGCAAACGCGCGGTTCTAGCCCTAACATGTTGGTTTTGGACTGTTGAGAATGCTTACCGTATTTACCATCACCCCCCCCCCACCCCCCCCCCCACACCAACACCTGTATGCTTTTGTTTTACCGATTCGTCTTTCTTATTTATTACACGAACTTAACGCGATTGCAGCTTCCCCCTTACACAGGGCTGCCCCCTGCCCTTTTTCTGATAACCTGTAAGGCACAAGGGCAGTCCTGTTCACCCCATGGACCAGTACTTTGTGGTCATTTAAATTTTGCAATGAATTTCATTTACATTTTTGTATTCCAAATGTTAATTGCCAAAACAGTTTGAGCGATGTTTAAAGCTAGTCCATAGGGTTCCCCCTTCGCGCATTCGTGAGGCCATCGATAAATAGGAGCGACCAAATGCGACATTCGCGGCCGCTCGCCCAGTTATTCTAGGCGAGGTACTAATGGTCGTCCTATCGGCGCCTCATCTGAGCGTCCTGCAGGTGCCAGTAACAGGTTTAAGTACCTAGACTATCGGGTTAGGCCCCTTCTTCGCTCCCAGCACCTGCCGACCTCTACTCCATGTTGCTGTTTGGACATGCCAACCAACACCCCGCTGACGCCCGTCCGGGAACCGGGTTCGAGTAGGTTCGAAGCGACCTATGTGCACGACCACGGCTCCCCGTCCGTCACGCCCCCACGGTGCCTTCCGCACAATTATTGTTGATAGGGAGAGATATTTATCATCATTCAGGTTACATTGGTTGTTATAAACCCCCACTGTGGTGCCCAGAAGGGATGGGCCTGTGTACACCCGAAGAGACTTAAGGTCTCAAATGTGTCCCCGCCAAACACCACAAGCGGGGGTGCCCTACTTTAGATATTTGTTATTTAATTCTCTCTCTATTTTTGGGGGTTCTAAATTTTCGTTAAATATCCAGTTTCCCTAAGAAAAAGGATTACATTCCTAATAATGATATCACTTTTGGTGCCACTTGGGTATAAAAGGGATTTGATAGTCAGATTATGGATTCCTGCTTGATACAGCCTATCCTGCAGGGCTTCTCTAAATTTCGTAAGTTTTTGACACTGTCCAGTGGGATCAAAGAAAATATGACCCACTGTCTCAATTTCATTACAGTAATGACATTGAGTTTCTTCAGGCTTGTTAACTGCTGTGAGAGTAATGACTTAATATCCCCTGAGCAATCGGGATGCAGACCCGACCATTCCTGTGAGGATCATTTGGTTAGACTAGAGGCGGCTTGTAAAAGAGCCCAATACAAAAATAGGGTACTTCTGGCTGTGTTTCTTGACTTGAGTAATGCTTTTGATAAACACTGGAATAAAGGCAGTCTGTTAAACCTTCATTCCATTGGTATAAGGGGCAATATGTTAAGGTGGATAGGAAGCTTTCTCGAGGGCAGAGTAATTAAAGTCAAAATTAACAATGACACATCAGAACCCCTAATAACGAAAAAAATAACCGGAGCGGATCTCAGTAGAGATTAGGGACACCCATACATGAACCCTTACCATGTGTCACATAAATACCTCACCGAGAAATTGAATTGAATTCAATACATGTATAGATCCCTCTTATGATTATTTTCCCCCATTGGATTAAGGGTATATAGCGGTTTTATTTATTTTATTTTTTTTTCGATGCATGTGCCTGCTGTGTTAGTTGGTTAGGTGTCTTACCTTGGTGGGGTGTATTTAATTTACACTGTTCGTTTAAGAGAAATACCTTCAAGAAGTGCGAGTTTGGGACCCCTTGAAACCTGGTTTAAGCATTCCAGTTTGCTTGTTTGTTTGTTTTTTTGTTTTTTGGTTGAGGGGGGGGGGGTCCTAACTTGTGGTTTGAAGGCCGTAACTGTTGATATTTATCTGTTTTATGTAATGTCCTGTCTCCGTTTTTTTTTTTTTTTTTTTTTTTTTTTTTTTTTTTTTTTTTTTTTTTATAATATGCTGAATTTCTTATAGGACTTTTTTGTCCCTCCTTTTTAGACATAAATGAATGAAATGGCACATAGGTAGCGTTATTAGCATGTTCAAGCGGAAAACTGTTTTACATTTCTTCAAGTTTCAAAATTCAAAGTGCAGGAATTGAGATTTTGATTTGAGAAAAGTCTTAGTGGGAAGTTACGTGAAAGGCCGAAGCGAGCGTAGCGGGCGTAGACTGAAGCGAGCGTAGCGGGCGTAGACTGAAGCGAGCGTAGCGGGCGTAGACTGAAGCGAGCGGAGCGACCGTAGGCAATATATCAGTAGGTTTTAACCCACTTAAATGTTGCTCTTACATAATGAAACACTTGATTTCGTCCAACAGATGTTTTTTTTTTTACTTCTTTTTTTTTTACTTTTAACCTATTCGCGGATGATTTGGTAAGACCAAATGAATATTTGAATGATTTCCATTGGAAGAAAATGCACATATGAAAAAAGTGTACGCATATAACAATTATCTGAATTCACGAAATTTTAATACAGTATTTGGACTAAATATATATTCTTTGACAAATGAAAGAAAAAGGTGTATTTCGACCTCTTTTATCAATCGTAACATCAAGACATTTTTGGCTCTGTTTATATGACCTACTTTCACGCGCACTGTTTTTTTTTTTCCAAATATGTTGTATGAAATCATTGAAGATGTGTCTCTTTTGTAAATTACATGCTCTCTCTTTCTCTCTCTCTCTCTCTTTTAATGATAGGCTTGTCCTGAATACACTGTTCATGTGTGTAGTGATCGGTACACTTTCAACAGCTCCACTTATGGAATATCGAGCGTCGGCTTGCTGATCCGAGGCCTACGATTCGATCCCCGGGCGAAGCCAGATATTCCTCCCTTGAAACCAATGATAATATACACTGCACAAGACTAACAGTTAATATGTTACATGAGAAATGATGTCAGAAAAAAAATCTCAGAATGTCGTATGTGGCCTTTTTTATGATAATTTGTTAGTATTATTCACAACGCAGTGGATCTCCAAAAAAGAAAAGGACGTTAGTGCGAACCCTGCTCAGAATACTTCAGTTTTCTCATGAAAATCTATTTTTGTGTGTTTATTTATATGTGTTATCCTTTTGGTAAGCATATATAGCCTATCGTAGTTCTGTGCATTCCGGTTTCCTCCAGGTGATATTACCTGGACGTCACTTGACTGAAATATTGTCGTAGCGACAGTATATTCCAAAACAACAACAATATACATTTATCTATTTTAGAGACGAGTTTTGATGTACCATAGCATTATGATAATTATTTTACAGAACCATATTATTTTACACCAACCGCGTACACTTCTCAACTTTATGAGAAAATACCAATCGAGCCGTTTGCTAGCTTTTTTAAAAGCTACACTTTTGAACACCTACAGCATACTATAGTCTGTTCCACCGTCTCCATGTGACTGGAAGACGGTATAGTCTGTTCCACCGTCTCCATGTGACTGGAAGACGGTATAGTCTGTTCCACCGTCTCCATGTGACTGGAAGACGGTATAGTCTGTTCCAGCGTCTCCATGTGACTGGAAGACGGTATAGTCTGTTCCACCGTCTCCATGTGACTGGAAGACGGTATAGTCTGTTCCACCGTCTCCATGTGACTGGAAGACGGTATAGTCTGTTCCACCGTCTCCATGTGACTGGAAGACGGTATAGTCTGTTCCACCGTCTCCATGTGACTGGAAGACGGTGCGCTTTATTACAATGATATTTCTCTCCTTAATGCGGTGGTGGGGACGCTTTATTACCGAGTTCCTATCGATGGAAGGATGATTTTTTTTTTCAGCCAGCGATCCGCTCATCATCATATTATAACCGTTCTACACTTTTCCTTACTTTTATCCCAATCAACCCGCATATCCTTTTAAAAGATATTTCTTGTTACATGGTAGATTCTAAAATAGAAAATTGGAAGTTATAAGTCGCTAAAAAAATCTGAATTTTCAGAGTTTTTGAATGGTCACAAGTTTAGGGTGACTTCTAAGTTAAAATAGAGGCCTAATTAGGTTCAACTCATACTGTCGTTAGGTTTATTTCTCATCCAATGTTCAGCTTTGTTTGACTGCAAGCGAACTTCATTTTTTTGTGTATGTAACAGAAATATTGCTGCATAAACACTTCTCTAAAGTCTAGAAACCACGCACTTCGTTTCTTTTGCCCGAGGTGCCGTATGAAGCATGTTAAGTGATTTGTTAATGTAATTTTGATGTAAGCATGTATCCATCAAAGAGCGATTAATTGGACAATCCCTCGTACTTAATTATCATGAAACACCATTTCCACTACTTCTAATGTAAGATAAGAATGAACGTTGTGGTATTGTGGTAACCAGCATTTTACCCATGGTAGTCGATAATATCTCCAAAATGTAGGCAAAAAAATCATGGGACAAAAAAAAAAAAGCTCAACATAGAAACTAGCAAACATGGGTGTTCTTTCAAGGTTTGTCAGATACATAAATAACTGTTAAAGACAGAAAGGTTAACCAGTTACGTTTAAGAGTAAATATGGAAGTACTATGAATCCCTACGTTAAGGTCAACATCATACAAATATTGGTAGCGGAATCGTCTGTTGTCAGAAACGTAAAGAACCTGATATTGGTCATTACACATGTAATTACACATTTCTGGTAATAACACATGTCTGGTAATTACACATGTCTGGTGTACATTTCAGAACGTATTACTATACAACATACAGAGACCAATATCAACCTCGATACATCACCAAGTACAAATGTTGCCATGGCTGGCGTCAACAGGCTGGGGAAACCGGATGTATGTACAGTAAGTATGTCTGTCTGTCTGACTACCCAAAATCTAAAGCAAACCAGTTTGGAATTATATGGTTTTCATTTATAAAATGCGATTCAATTACGCCCAAAAAAGGAAAACTAGCTAATAAAATCATGTATTTATAAACCCCAATTACAAACATTATCAATAACCAGATATCAGAAAGGGGCATACATCACAAAAACGTGTTTTACAGTATCATAATTATAACTAATTTCAATAATTTATGTAAATGTAATATTTATTAAATTAAGACTCATAATTTTCAAACCCATATTATTTGTAATTACAATTATTTTTCATTTTTCCAATATTACTTTGATACATCTGTAGTTTCAAGGACAGGTTGAGAATATATTATCAATAAAACAGTTTTATTGATGCATATTTTTTCTATATTGTATGAAATGCTACCATACAGAATAAATCATTATGAAAAATATGAGTCATAAGTTACAATTTCCTAAAAATAAAATATTTTTTTATGCTTGATCAGCAATAACCAAGAAAACGAGGTAAGAAGATTCTGTTTGAAAAACATGTCTAAAATTTCCTCAGTCCTTTGATATTCGGATGTTCTTTCCTCAAGGGGGCGCTGCAGAGATACACACATAGTCCTATTTCTAGTCAGCGCATACATCATTCAGACAGCAGCGTATCAGAAAGCTCTCGAAATAGACGTTAATTAAATAAACACGTTTAAGCCCTGTATCAAAAGACAATGAGCTAATTAGGTTATTAAAGGTAGAACGCAGGGATGATAAAGTGAAATACATTTCGAACCCCCGGTTGGCCTGTCAAACGAACCTCAACTCTGGCGTTTTAATGGATTATCGATATGAGTTTGTCTCGTTATCAGTTATAGATCCGGATTCCGTTTACTCGAAAAACCACAATTAACCCTAAAAACAAACACTATCAGACCATTCCAAGCATAAAAGCTGAATAAAACAATTGATTAAGAATAAGTTTGTTATCAAACAGCGAAGTGGGCTAGACTTAATTGTTGTTATTCTCTAACTTTTTTTAATGTTTATTGATAAAACTGCTGATCTCAAAATCCTTTTTTTTGTTCTTGTTGTTTTCAGTGTATAAATGAGATATATATTTTGCTATTTGATAAATGCATGTATATTCAAAACTTATAATGATCGTAAAATTCTTTCGTAGCCCTCAACACACTTTTCTTCTAATAAAATATATATTATATTGTTTATTCTGTGTTATACTATGAAATTGAAATTGTCACAAAAATACATCTTAAAAGACACGTGAGTGTTGTTTCTCAACCGATTAATAGGAACTGCATGTGTATCTCTAAACAGGAGAATGCAATGCTGCCCTATGTTTGAACGGAGGTGACTGCATGTCCGTATATGGTCAAAGGTGTTCTTGTCCAACCGGTTTCCAGGGCAGCCGGTGTGAATACGGTATGTTATCTCTCTCTCTCTCTCTCTCTCTCTAACCCGGTGGTCCCTGGTTCGAGACTATATAAACACGTATGTAAGTAGTCTCTGATAAAAAATAATGGTGTTTTTCCAACCGTTTTTAATGATGCAATTATATTTCTAAAGTATTTAACATTCTACGTATGCATTCGACGTTGTGTCAGTTTTGGCCAATACACATCTACTTGAGATAATTTATTGCTCTTGTATTAACGATAAGCAGACCCATGTTGCATATCCCAAATTCCATGTCGCAATTATATACAGTACACTTAGAACGTTCAACTATTCCAGTGTACTTGCCCAATGTTTTCTTAGAAAAGGGGGCACAAAACAGTTCGGATGCATTGCCAACATACGTAGATTTCATTCAGTAATCGCGGCAGCTACAGATAAATTTTATCCCCCAAGATGCTGAATATAGCACCGAACTAAAGGTGACAAGGCAAATTTTGCTGTTCAATGGATAGAACTCACTGTTGATCATTAACGAAGATAAATTCACTATACCCTATACATGTATAACTTAATTCGATTGGATTTTTTTAAGTATATAATATATGCATATGGCAGATGTTCCGATTAAAGCTATTGCATGTATATCAAACCAATCACATTTGACAGCAATACTTATCATGAGTGCTGAAACAGGTGAGATATTAAATGTGGCGCTTTTACAAAGAAAAAGGATGAGAATCAAATGAACTTGCAATGGAATGTAGGTGAAACAATAATAATCGTTAAAGTGGAGCACAAACTCTTTTAATTAGAGAACTGAACAATAAATTATCATAAATCCTAATTAATGACAAAGTTTACTTTATGTTGATCTGTAAATCCACTCTAAGTCGATGCAAAAAATAAGTTTTACCTCTTTCTGGAGTTAGCTCATTTTTAATATATGTGTGATTTCCAACAGGACATTTTTGTCTTTCATTGTTTAATTTTTCGGTCCGCATATGATGTCGAGCTGAACATTAAGAAAACGATAATCTAAAATAAAATCTAACTCGCTGACTGATAATGTCGATGTTTGGAGAAAATCATAAGTGTTTTATGGCTGCGCCCCAAGCTAGGCTGGGGCAATGATACTCATTGATCCCAGACACTGCACAGGCATATACAACAACCGTATATGAACTGCTTGTCCATCAAATGTGTGCCGTTATTTTCGATATCGAACTTGATCATCCTTGGAAGAAAAGATTTATTGAATTTAAAACATGATAGGGCAAGACACAGCAATATAAGACCCCAGAAAGAGAACTTGAAAGGAATACTTGGTGACATTCTGTCGACAATATACTAACACTCATGTTAATTGACACAATCATCAAATATGTCTGGAACTAGTCAGAAGGAGGTAATTCAATTTCAAGAGAAGTGTTCAAGACAGACTAGCCTTTGGCCATTGCAACGTGTGCACGTAATGTAAGGAGTGTATTAACCGAACGTTTTCCTCTACATTCATGGTTTTGACCTTTCTGAAACATGTCGCGTAATACTTGTTCTTAAATGGTCACAGTGATAAAGCAGTGTACGACGACTAGGACGTTGCTTCGTTTGCGGGTAAAACTAGAAAGGTGTCACATTATCCTACCGCCCAGTCATACAGTCAGACCTTAAACTTTCCAAGCAAGAAATCCATGTACGATCTTAACCTTGTACCGCAGCCGGGGATCGTGCCCGAAACATCCCGCTCCCAGGTTGCCGCTTTCACCCTACTGACACCACCGACTGGTCCTGAGTTATCTGCCCTTGAACATGACCTTTAAGTGCTGAACTATCATATTCAGGACAAGATGACGCAAAAAATAGGACGCTGACCCCCCCCCCCCCCCCAACTTTTTCCAAAAAAAAATGTTTCTTTTATGATTCTCTATTAGCATGCAAAGTTTAAAAAAATATGAAACAGTTTAAATTTTCCTTCTTTGTCTGTATAGAAAAAGATGTAGTAAACTGTAGCAAACGTCTTTAAGTGGTTAATGCGAAATATTATATCTATCTATTTTTATTTAGTCATGCATTGAAAAATCATTTTGTCGGATCATGAAAGGATTTTGTTTCTTGAATAATTCAAAATATGTTTCAGTATAGAATTGTAAAGAAAGGAAAGGGAGCAAATCAATAAAAAATTCGTTTTTATATACATGAAGATGTATTTCTAAAAGAATATGAAAATTTTACCTTTTCCTTGTGCCATAATTCCTAATTAACTTAAAAAGACACACAATATTTGATGTTATCTTTGAAATCACTCAATAGATCAGAAATAAGGTGCTAATTTGGAAACAGAAGAAAACGAGCCTTTTAAAACAATCATTTTTGTATCTGTCGTAAGAGATGACGACTTTTCTTCGTTTACGGGTAAAACTAGATAGGTGTAATAGAGCAAACATTATTTAATAAGATCGTACGTTTTAAAAGAATTGTCAAATATGCTTACAAGCCTGTTAAATGTATTTATTGGCAGATTTATTTCAAGGTATACTTATGTATTTGATATATGACTTAATATGAATTGGGTATATGCGTAAGTCGATGGGGTTTTTATATGACAAATTTAATTAGGGTATTTTGTATATTTTGTATACAATTTTCAACATTTTAATTTATTTTTAAAAAAATATTTTGCTTTTTGTTACCCTATGGTTCTGAATACCATTACTTATTTGCCTAAATCATTTGGGTAAATACACAAATACCCTGATTATCTGTTACTCTATATGTGTGTGTGTGTGTGTACCTGCATCAAAATTATACTTAATAGTTTTAATATATTCATATACAGGAAGTATCGACTGGAAAAGATCATTTTACCGAAAGCTTCTCTTTTTTACAACAATGTAAGCAAACCAATGAGTGGTTTAAATGCGACGGGTTTTGTGTGTATGCCATGCAATACACCAGCCATATCTGCCATTAAATATACGGTTTTATCTCCTATCACCTGATAGAAATCCTTGCATCGTCTTCATATAGTTTGTTATTGTAACACAATACAGTACACAGGTTGTAAAATACATTAAAGCAATAGGTTTTGACGGGAAAGACCTAGTCACCTTGTTGGGGAATCAAAAGATTTAAATCATTCGGTTGTGTAACTACAGCAGTGAAACATGGCTTTTTATCTAGAGCTATCATTCATCCACTACCTACATCGACGTAAGAGTTGAATTGTGATGGAGGCCAATTCATATTTTGAGAAAAAAAAATCATTTCTAAATTGTCAGGACTGATTTTATTTTTATCCCCTTTTTTAAAGGCCCATTATGCTTCCAACAGCAGTTTATATTCTTCGGACAGAAAAGCAAATTGTGTTTGCAGATTTGTTACAAGATGCAATTTATATACATTGTATACTCGTTGACTAAAACGATACTACAAAGCATAAATAAGAAAGAATCTATTACTACAGATCATTTAGTTGTTTACAAAAATAATTAATGTGCATTTTCCGTATATCCTCGTCAGTTTGGGGCCTCCGTGGCCGACAGGGTTAAGTCGCTGACTTTAACACTCACTCAGCCCCTCACCGCGTGGGTTCGAATCCCGGCAGGGTCATTCGGATTTTTATGTGAGGAAGCCTTCCAGCTGACTTGCGGTAGGTCGGTGGTTCTACCCGGATGCCTCAGTGCATTTGGGGTCTTCCTCCACCTGTAATTAGCTGGACGTCACTATATGACTGAAATACTGTTTTTCAATAGACATTTCTTATGCCTCCGTGAATGAATCACGAGTGCATAAATTGATGACGTAGCAGATAACAAATTAAGATTCGACGACGGCTTTCCAAATTCAAATTACTTCCGATCACAGACTGTCATCGGGAATACTCGCCATGTAAAATGTAAACAATGGGAGTATATTTACATCCATCCAAAATACTTAAGTACGTAATTTGATCAACATTTTCAATGGGTTTAAGTGTTATTTTAAAGAATATATTTGCACATTATGTACCATTTGTGTTAGTGTTCAATACGTCAATGGTATTTCAGATTTTCTTTTTCATGAAAATTGAACCATTATGAAATATAATGGGTCTTTTATTATATTTTTATTACTGTACATGTAACATAATGAGTACATCAAATACAAAACAGAATACAATTAATACGGAAAAGGAAACATGTATATTAACAGTTTGAAGCAAATGGGTTGGGCCACAAGTTTTACCAACATTAATGAAGGCCCTTCCCAGACAGAATAAAATAACAAAATGTTCACTTTATTAGTACATAAAACTTGTTTACGTAACCATTGTGTAAGACTAAGAAACAAAGAAAATATATCAATTTTATAAAATCTACTTAGATTTTTATATGGATACATATACTCAAGGCAATTTACGCATATTTTTTTCTGAAATTCAACTACGATTTTGACAGATTTTGAATGCTTTTACTATACCGCTTAAAGGTGTGAGCATATGTGGATGTCATTATGGATTTATAACAGTTACGCTCAAGGGTTTTGCGACGCCAGACTGGAAATAAAAAATGTGCAAAGTGCGTTTCGGTGTGATTAGACAACTGTAAGAGTGACAAATGGGGTCCATTAACAAGAATCATAATCTACATAAATTCTTAATCAGCCAACTTACATCAAATAAATGACACTTCGTCCACATTCTTGAAAGGCAGTTATTATAACTATTTTGATGTTAAGATGGTGTTTTACATATCATATATTTTATTTAGAAACACACAGACGTATACAGCACATACTTGTTTTTAAATTGGCACTTTTCTCAAGTGTTGATAACGTCCGCATCAGGAATGGGTTCAATTAATATTGTACTCATGCAGACTCTGGCTTGTTGCTAAGCAACTGATGTGATTTTATATGGTAGCCTACGGTCGAAATCGTGTAGAGGTTACCCTATTTCTGTTTCATGCGAAAAAAATCTCACTTGAAAACTTTTTTTCAAGTTTAATTACTTCGTGTTAAGTATTTCAGAACACACATTCTGTCCAGGGTTAACATAATATATAAACTTACTTGTACATTGTAAGTTTTACACATCAATAATTCCACATTAATTAATCGTTTCGCTTAGCTATTTCTCTATTATTTTCTCTCTTTTAAGCTCAACTGAGTTCTTGAACTCAGGATAAAGCTTTTGTGACCGACTTTTGTCCGTCGTGCGTCGTTCGTCGTGCGTCGTCAACAATTTCTTGTGAACACTCTAGAGGCCACAGTTTGGCCCATCTTCATGGAAATTGGTCAGGATGGATGTTTGTCTTTATGATATCTCATATATGTTCAAATTGGGTCATGTGGGGTAAAAAATTAGGTCACAGCTAAAATTTTAGAAAATCTTAGAAAAACCTTGTGAACACGCTAGACGCCAAACTTCATAAACTCAGTCAGAATATTTATCTCCATGAAATCTCGGGTAAGTTCAAAAATGGGTCCCATGGATTCAAAAAGTAGGTCACCATGGCAAATCTTAAAACCCTTACCACTCGAACCTTTTAATGGTCAATGGGTCAAAAAGTAGGTCACCATGGCAAATCTTAGAATAATGTTGTAAACACTCTAGAGGCCACAATCTTGGCTCAATTTTCATGGAATTTTGTCAGAATGTTCGTCTACTTGAAATCTTATGTAAGTTCGAAACTGAGTCACATAGGGTTAAATCATAAAAAGAGGCTACACTCATAAAACTTGTTAAGAACGTAGTCTGCATGAAATTAGTGCAAATTTTGGTAGGGTAAAAATCTAGGTCACTGAGCCAAATGTTAGAAAAACATTGCAAACACTTTAGATGCCACATTTTTGGTAATCATGCCTAACGCAAAAATCTTACTCAGGTGAGCGACACAAGGCAATCTTTACCCTCTTGTTTTCTCTTATTTTTCCCCATTTTAATCGCACCCTTAAATATATGTTTCACAATGTCATCACAATGTTCTTAAAAAAAGATGGAATTTAAGGTGTGTCATACGACGACGAATGTGTATAGTTTAACATAAGGTTGGAACCTGTTCTTTATCTTATTAAGTTTCACTGCCTCATCAACCTTACCAGATGCAGGTGCACAGAGCGCCGAGGTCATGACACATTTAAAAGCTGCAGTACCCGGCACGTAAACGATCTTATTTTTATGACGCATGATTATCGGGGGGAGAAAGATTCAACAAAACATCTCTGTTACTCGGTATCTTTGATTCAACACCTGGAAGATAAGGGGATGAAACCTTTCGGTGTTATTGTCAAAATGACCTCTACTGATGTCTCTTTTGCATACTGTATTAGCGTCAGGAGGTTTGTTTGGAGAATAAATGACCTGTCACTGTCAGCAAACAATGCATTAAGTGTTCCTTAATACAACATTTAGTGACGTAAACACAGAATTACAGGTTTCAGGTAAACGTTCTCTCCCAAATTATTGTGCGATAGCATTTAGGGAACCCGCGAAGTCAGCAAAATACTATCAGTCAAGATAGCTATTTGTGAATCGGTTCTTCCTCGTCTTCCTTGAATTCTTTTCACTTGAGAATGTAAATACCTTCCATTGATAATGCAATGATTTTATAGAGACACTGAAAAGTGTATTATATAAAATGAATATATATGGATGACAGTCGCTGACAAATTATACACACGAGGATGTTATCTTTGAAAATTCATTAAATAGACCAGAAATAAGATGCTACTTTCTACCAAAACAGAAAGAAGCGTGCCTTTAAAAATGACCATTCACTGGTATCTGAATAGCTCCGCATCTGTGATGTAGAGGCCGGGGCAAGAGTGAGAGAGAGAGAGAGAGAGAGAGAGAGAGAGAGAGAGAGAGAGAGATTATCTTTTAGAAATAATTACAAGTTACAAGAGTTACATCTTATTCACTCCAGTCCTGCACAAAATGTAAACGATATCTGGTGTTGCAAACAACATCAGGAATAAACATAGAAATATTTAAAAACAGGGTTTTGTATATTGTATTGTGGATGAACAAATTATAATTAACTTCTCGATAAATTAGTGATGCCCTCCGTATACACGAGACTGGTTAAACAACTTAGAAACACGTATATTATTATAGATATTTTAAATTCTATTTACACGATGAAAGTATATTATAGTTCTCAAAAATCATGAAATAATAAATATCTGTGTCGGTGGGACGCTAAACCCAACAAACAAACAAAAACATTTACCCTTTTGTTACTTGCAAATATCTACTTCGATACCCGGCCGCGAAGTCTTTCGGTGGGATGTTAAACCCAACAAACAAATATTAAATATTTCCTGTGGTGCAAAGCCAGGTTTTCTATTTACTTTTCAATTTAGGTTATGTAATAATTATCAAAAGATGTGGATGACAGCTCTTTACAAAAGATGATATTAACTTTGACGTACCCTCTTAAAAAATTCAGTTCATCACTGCTTTATTGAAGTACTTGTGCAATACTTATACTCATTTATTAGATCCATGTTATCATGTTAACGGTATGAACGTCAGATGATGTTCATGATAATTAACAGTTTCCTTTATAACGTGTACAAATAACTCTGCTAAAGAGATGACAGGGGGATAAAGGACCGCAATCTGAACTTAAAGGGATCTAATTAGGTTCCGTCAGTTTTACAAGTACTAAGCTAAAGATAACGTAATGGTTTTGGAAACTTCCTTACATGTCGTCCTTCGTGATACGACTACAAAAGGCGGACCACCTTGAAATGAATCAGACAGCTAAAATATGAATGCATGTTAAAGGTAGCCCTGTGTGGTAGTTTTGATATTGATCGAGACATCTAATTGCACATCGACAAATATAAATATTTTGGAGTTTGATCATTTAATACACAGAGGAATTCAAAAGATAAAAGAACAGAAGTAACGGTTTGAAATTCGTTAAAATCTATAAAAATAATGACAATTGTATGATTAAAGTAATGGCAGATGTTTTTAAACAAAACCAAATAACACTAAACCTACAGATAGATCAATTTATAAATATACTATACATATTTCCTACATCAGTGAATATCTCTACTCTTAGCGGCCATTTTGAAGGGTAGATTCAAGGGATGTATATTTGAATAACAAAGAAGTTCCTATAATTTTGTTATTTCTGCTTAAAAACATAAATGTATACACCATTATAAAAAATTCCTGAAATTCCCAACAAAAAAAAAAAATAAAGTGTGATAATAAAAAAAACTTCGGACTTGGCAGAGTTTTGATTCTTGGCCACTTCACTTCTCCTAGTCATCTACTTACATATTAAGTTTTAAGTCAAAACCTTGTATAGTTTTAAGTATGTAGTAAATAACTTATTCGCTAGAAATTCATTGTAAAATTAACTTAAGGGAGATAATTAAAAAAACGGTCCAGAAAAAGTTACGGTTTTGGGGTATTGCACTTCCCAATCTCACTATCTGTTAATATTTAAAATTTTAAGTCAATACCTTGTGTACTTTACTCCGACAAAAAAAATGAAAAAAATAAATAAAAAAGGGACGCGATTAAAAAATTGTGCCAGGTAGATTTATGGTTCTTAGCCAGTTCACTCCTCCTAGATGCATTCTATTTAAATATGAAGTTTCGAATCAATACCTTATATAGTTTTCAAGTCATGGCCAATGTTAAAGTTGCTGACAAACCAACAAACAGGGCAAAAACAATATGCTCGGAGACACACACACACACAAATTCTGAATATTTCGAAGAACAGGCCTTTTGGAAAACTACTTTCAAAAATATACACAAATCAGTAAAACAAACGCTAGATGATCAATTTAAACAGAGATGGCATGAACGATTTCAAGAATCAAATAAAGGTAAAACATTAAATATTAGTTTCAAAGAGAACATGGCTTTGACGCTTAAGAAAGAAAAACTACTTACCCGTACAAAAAAAAAAATAGACCTGCAACCCATCATCTACCAGGGCGATATGATGGCACTTCTTTAGATGACAGACAAGGTGGGTTGTGTACTTTTGACCGTGTTGGTTCTGGGGAACATTACGTACCATTTCCAAGCGGAAAGACAAATGATTTTTTTTAACCGGTAAATATCCGTCCAGCGTACCACTGAAAACAGTTCACGGCGCGTCATTACCTATAATAATTGAACAAATAAGATAAATAACTAATATCAAAAAACCCCAAAACCTTTATATAAGAAATGAAGACAGAAAATGAAAGTTGTAAATTAATTCATATAGGTACTATAAAATGATTACAATAGCTTAAGCAAAATGTTAGTTTGTATTTGTAGTTTTACAATGAAATACAATAAAACAAAAATCCACGTGTCATAGAGAACGGTGTGTAGGACTAAACAAAACTTAGCATTGGACATGTAATAGCCGCTTCTGAATGAGACAGTATGTCAAAATTTCCCCTTTTGTTTGTTAATTGAGTAATTTGTTAGTAATGCATTGTACATACATGTATATTTCATAAGCAATTTTCTCTTTTATCCGTTTCTCTTGTCTTGACCTTTACAACTGTGATTTTATTTACATGGTTGTCTCAATTATACTTCAGGTATAACAAAATAACTCGTGTAGCAGGATCATACGATTCATGTTATTATTATTCTTATTGCTATATGTATGTGTATATATGTGATCCTAAGTGTATGGAATCCGACCCCCTCTTAGTATTGATTTATATAATAATCACGCTTTTATTCCTCCTAGTACTGATTTATATAATAATCACGCCTTTATTCCTCCTAATACTGAATAATAATCACTCTCTTTTTTTCTTACTTAATCTCATCTCTCATCTTTCTCCTTATCAAATCTAAGTTTCTATCAGCTAATCTAAAAATATATATTTTATGTACTATATTAGTAAATATCCTCGTACTGTATACTTGATATACTTACGTGAATAAAGTTGTTTTTTTCTTCTTTTTTAATAAATAATTAATAATTAAATTAACATGAAAATCGTGTTATACCCGTGGAGGATATAAATTTGATACATAAAATAAATTATTTAATAATAATTTACACATGGTCATTTGAAATTGCGACTCAAGATAGGAGCTAATTTTATTTATTTTTTCGAAGTTGTAAATTGAAAATATCTTTGTTTAAAAAAGGTTGGAAGTAGATTACATCGTATGATATTAACATCAATGTATTATAAAATCATATGATCGCATTCTTGTATTACAGAACTTCAGATAGAAATGTTATCCAGACTATCAAACTATTTTCATACATTTTTTTTTTTTCGGTTTTGATGGGAAAAAATCAAAGATGGTCCCAATCGTTTGACGCCTGTCTTGTTCGTTCAGTCTATTTTCAAATGTACAGAAGCATTTTGTTGTCTTTAAATAGGGAATTGTGTTGCATGAATACATGGCATACGGTTTTCTAAATCGATTTACTAAACAAAAGAGCTGATGGTATGTCTTTATGTGAGAACCACTGTATGACTTCATTTAAAATTGTTTCAGTTAATTAATTCGTTTCCGTGATTAATAAAGTCGATTCGGCTCTGCAGTTAAAGAGCTGGATGATGAAATGCAGATTGTTTGACTTTGTATTTTACAGCGGCAAAATCTTTTGTTAAAGCGGAACTGATTCTAAGCTTTGTTTAAATGAGAACGAAGAATGTTGTGTAATATTTTAAGTTAATACTCGCTTGTAATAATGTAACAACATATCATTCGATTTTGTTAATTTGCTCATTATTAAAAGTAAATAAGCATATAAAAAAACTCTCAGTGTATATGCATTTTGTACAGATTACTTTCAATTAACAAAAACAAAGGCGGGGAAGATATCCGCTCATATTATAATGATGCATGCACTGATGACAATTTTGATTGATGGTCGTTTCTTCAAGTTGGCAGACTTTGCATGCTTACATCGTGTGTCTTGCAAATTAATGACATAAACAATACATTAAAGTGCGGGGGACAAATGAGTCACGAAACCTATATCCCGTCTATCTAGCTTCTCAATTCAGTGCCGGCGTCAGATAAATCAGTATCAAAATGTTTGAATCAATTTGAACGGGTACACAAGCTCACACGTTATATTAAGAATTTCTAAATTGATAATCAAATGCATGGAATACTATCTGTCAGATATTTAACCCAAGTAATTGAAAACTACAAACTGGGCATTGTGAATAACATTTTCACCCGTTTAAAATTAATAAATCTGCGTATCATTGAGCTTTTTTATGTATTTAATGAATACGTAGAATTATTTTTTCACAAAGCCTTTTTACTTTTAAAAAAAAAAATTAGCATGAATTTTTTTGCGAGTCATGTAACGAGTATGTACAATTTAGAGCGAGTGTGTAGATGTTGATAAGCAACTAGCGCGTCATGTAACGAGTATGTACAATTTACAACGAGTGTGTAAATGTTGATAAACAACGAAGGCGCCATGTAACGTGTATGTATAATTTAGAATGAGTGTGTAAATGTTGATAAGCAACGAGCGCGCCATGTAACGTGTATGTATAATTTCGAACGAGTGTGTAAATGTTGATAAGCAACGAGCGCGTCATGTAACGTGTATGTTTAATTTAGAACGAGTGTGTAAATGTTGATAAACAACGAGCGCGTTATGCAACGAGTAAACGAAAGCGTATAGGCTGATAAGAAAATCTTTAGCGTGTCATGTTAAACCATCTCGAAATTACAATAATCGTACTTTTAAACATTTAACACACTTTGAAAAACCCATGAGCAATGATCAAGAAAAATGTGATCAACATCATCAGCAGAGCAGATGTAAACCCGTTTTATTACTTTTATATACATTGTAAGTAAAATGTAATTATTAAGCCAATTTCTTGTATTCGTGTTTTCAGTTGTTTAGTTTATTTGCAGATATAAATGAATGTAACACAAACAACGGCGGGTGCCAACAGGAATGCTGTAACACAATCGGATCCTTCATCTGCAAATGTAGAGAGGGTTTCGAACTTGGAAGGGATGGAACTACCTGCATAGGTGACTAAACATATCTCTAGTCTGTGTAACAACTCATCTATTGTTCTTGCAGCTTACTTTACAGATATGAATAGTTTTACTTTCTGGTCACAAAATCACGAGTGCAAATTCTGAGCAGGTTTATAAATAATCTGCAGTGTACTTTGATGACACGGATTTTAACATATGAAATATTGTAATGCAGTAATGTTCTCAACTATGTTCAGGTTTGCCTTTGAGCCATTACAAGATATTATGATGTATCTATATATACCAATTACCTAACTTAATTTGCTCCAATTTCAGACAAGGATGAGTGTCAAGTCAACAATGGCGGGTGTGAATTTAAATGCAGCAACCATGATGGAGGATACAAGTGCCACTGTCCACGGGGACAGAGGCTGCATGCTGACGGTCGCACTTGTATAGGTACGATACACGGCCATATCAGTCCTGTTTCTCTATTTCAAATTAACGACCCGCTAACAATCCTGATGATGGAGTTATTTTGTATGGGATTTACCTACTTTTTCTTCAGAAGTTATTCAAAGCTTGTTCTTTCTAAGAGTTTTGATTTAGATGAACATTATATAAACCGGTCGGTCGCTTTCCTCGTTAAACTTCCATGATATGGTTAAATGTCCATGTACATATATCATTTGGTATGCAAAATAACGATGAATCGATATCTTACTAATATATGGCTTGCAACACAATATTTGCTAAAATTGATTGTTTTGTTGTAATAAAAATGCCCATCCTAACCGCATGTAAGACCGTTTAAATCTAATACAATGACATACTAACAGGATATCTCATTAGTATCATTTTGAAAGGCAACTGTGTATTTCCACAGGGAATTCATCGATTCGTTTTAATCTTAACTATTCGATTAAGTTGCACCGAAAGACCCCTTTTGTGTTTTTTGTGAAACTTGGTCGATTCACTTTGAAGGAATCATAGCAGTCTCTTTAACCTGTCCTTTGATTTCTTTGGCAGATGTTAACACAACTGAAGCGGAGGATAGTTCTCTTTCCCACACTAATTCATTGCTCACCAATATAATACCATCCGAACCAATTGCTAACAATCAAATTGATCTTACTAATGATTTCAATGACAACAACATTCCAATATACAACAACGATAAATCGGATTCGAATTCAAAAATAGAGCAAACAAATACTTTAGACTCGTCCAAAGATGAATATAACTCACACACATGGGACGTTTTGTTCCGAGATACTCCGGTAGCAATGAAACTTACAAACCAGAGAAAACCTCTTGCCTACGTCGACGGCGGTAATTTTCGTGTTGTGACGTATAAGTGTGATATAGTACTTCATTTTTCGTACCGTTTTTGTTCGTAACTTTTTGTCAGATGAATTATTTTCCTTTTTACATTGCTTTACAAGTTAAAACATATTTTATTTTTGATATTCAGATTATACAGAGTCATTGTTACAATAAAGCAATCAGATCAGAAGCAATATGTTTATTAAGACCTTCTTCCGAACATTGCTTTATTCATTTGATAACTTAGAATTCTCTCATTTTAACACTGTAATGGTAAGTTATTTTACTTTGATTTAACTTTGTTTTACTTGTGCATAAATTTCGTTATCAATATCTGGTTACTTTTCACCGAAACGATGTAAATTTATTCGATATTTAATTAGAATATCTATTATTGTCTGTTGTAGTAGATCCAATCGCTTCATTACATGTTTATTTGTTTCTTTTCAGCACACACACACACACACACACACACACAAATTTTTGCGTCATAACATATATGTTACATCATTTTTATATTTAATATGTACATGATATGATGATTTTTTACTCTCTTTCTCTCTTTCTCTCTCTCTCTCTTATAAAATGTTAACTTAAAAAAAACAACAAGACTTCAATCTGCGGAAGAGAGCTATGATTACCCAATCCAAACTTTCTCTTTCAAAGTCTGATTGATTAATCAGTTCGTATGGTAAAACCTCTTGGGAACATTCATTTTGAAAGTCTGGACTACAGATTTGATTGTTCCGTTTTGCTTACAGGGGCTGGCGGCGTCTGCAGAATGAACTAGTGAAATAATTATGAACTTTAAAAAAAAAAAAAAAATAGGGAAGAAACATGATTTCTTTTTGCGATGATACTTTTTCATCGATTGCAATTGGCTACTATGTTTATTAATTATAATATTATTTCTGCTACTATGATCACTTTTATAACTTTCCCAATTTCACAGAAAATTTTAAAAATATTTCTGCTTCTATGACTTAAGTTTGCTACTTTTTCTGCTCTCATCTAACCTTTAAAAAAATTATTTGAAAGTTATTCTCATGTAAAAATCATAAATATTTGTTTGATTTTTTAAGGAGGCAATTTTATCCGACACTCGTGAGAATACATATTTCGCAGTTCACTCTAGAAATGAAATTGCATATCCCACAAAGATGAACATTTTTTTTTATTTGGAGAATTTTATAATTTCACAACACAATTTTTTATTTATATCGCAGTAGTCCACTCAAAGGCATAAAATAAAAGGAAAATAATATATTTAGTTACTCCAGTTTATAGAGAAATTATATAATAAAATGATACCTAAATCGAGTCCTTGAAACCGGAAGTTTGATATTCTTGCAGACGAATATGGATGTAAAGTGAATAATGGCGGCTGCCAGCAGGTGTGTGTGCAAACACAGCGAGGCGCGTACGAGTGTGCGTGCCGTGAAGGCTACAAGCTGCGCTTTGACGAGCGCTCCTGTGAGGGTAAATATCTCCCTTAAGTCCCCCTCTCTCTCTCTCTCTCTCTCTCTCTCATCTTTATTTTATCTTTATCCTTCGTTCTCTATCCACCGTTGTTTCTCATGTTTATCCCTCTATGCCGACCTTTATTTGTCTATCTGAGTCTGCCTCTCTCTCTCTCTATCTTTCCGTCAGTCTTCCTCTTAATCATTGGTTTCTAAAAAATGAATAATATTTGGGTTTGACATCGTTTACTGAACGCTAACCTTTTCATATTTTCTGTGAACAAAAGCTATCTATCAATTATCGTGTTTGTTTTATTTCCTTTCCTTCCACACCTATGTTTCAGAGTTGGAAGTTTTCATCGGGACATTTTATAACTCTATCTCGCCTTTTTCAATACATGTTGTTGTTTTTTATAGAATTTTATGAAACAAATAACATTTCGTTTATTTTCCGCATATCTTACATTGTCAGTATACTAGGAGAATAAATATTTTTAAATCTAATCATTTCTATTTGTGCTAAAAGGCTTAATAAATCGAACATATAAAGACGTCGGAACAGAATAAAATAATTCCACTAACAAAACAAACATGCGACAATAAGCGAGAAATGTGTATTGATCTGCTCCAACTGGCTCCTGTTCCAAAAGCTCCAAGTCAGTCCCAGGACGGGATTATCAATAAAGCACCGTAGTTCATTTTCATGCTCAGTTAAGGCCATTTTTGTTAATTATGCTGTCTCTTTCATCTGAACCGATTAATCTCAATTCCTGTCGTGTTTCCGTCTTTTTGTCCAATAACTAGACAGGGACAATGGTTTTGGCTCTCCCAAACATTTGTTTATTGTATCAAGAAATGCTTCCCCATCAGTTTTCCCTCAGAAACTGATTTCCCGTAAACACCCACTTTTCCCGGTTACTTCGAGTTATTCGCCTTAGAAAATCGTCCTGGAATCAGTCAATTTGTTCGAATTCAGATTGTTTTAAAATTAAAGTTAGTATAAATAAATACACATTAGATATTATGATTAAAATAAACGAAATCCTTTCGTGTAAAATACATTTTGTAGAGAAAGAAATTGTGTTAAGTCTAAGAATGTTAATAAGAAAAGAACATGTCATATGTACTTCATAATTTCATATTTCATTCTTGCAGTATCGTTACGCTACAAAAGGTTTAAAAAAAAAACGAAATAAATTATTTGCATATTTATTGAACAATAATGAACAATAATAATAATGAATAATGAACAAGCACAAGTTTGAAGTGAATAGCTTTGACAGATTTGTGAAATTGACCATGACAAAATCCTTAAATTTGAAGTCAGAAAAAGGGCATAACTGTGCCAAAATGAATTTTATGGTTTAACATTTTTTTAATGGTTTCCCCTTTAGCTAGTAACCAAGTGGATATTCTTAATACTTTTAGGGGAAAATAATAACCAATACAGAAAATTTCAGTTGAAAAAGGGCCATAACTGTGCAAAAAAATATTTTTAGGGTTACCTGCTCTTTAGAAATGGGTTCCTGTTTTGATATTGAACATGTAATCAAAGTTTGAATGAAATATGAGTGACGGTTTTGGAGAATTTAACATTAACTAAAAACTTAATCAGCTATGAAAGTTCAAAATAGCAAAAATAAGAGTTACCTTCCCTTCTGGAATGGGTTCCTAATAGTGAACAAGTATACAAGGTTGAAGTGATTTGCTACATGATTATGTGGAAATAGACCTGAACGAAAACTTAACCAAGCGTCGACGCCAACGAGAAGGTCATGACAATACCCCACTTTTTTTTTTTCGAAAAGTGGAGCTAAAAATGCTTTGGTATAACTTGTGAATATTCGCAAGACATCGGCAACTATTCCGATTTTCAAATTCAAATTAGACAATTTCGATATTTGTTCATTTTTAATATTCAGACGTAAAAGTCGACGACTTTAGACCTTTCACGTGATGTTGTCAGATCTTCATAATAAAGTAGAGTATCGGAACGAAAACGAAGAGCTGATTTTAATGATATTGACCAGTGTGATATGTGGACACTTAGTAAAAAAAAATAGCGAATCTAAATTGGTAAAAGTACAGTTAGGTATGGTCTGTGTCAATGTAAACGTATGGGATTATTTTTTTTTCTTTTCAATAACATTTGTAAAACACAAACTTTTACGAAGTCCCTGCCTCTCATCTCCTGTGTGATTTAGAGTTCCCCCATTACGTTGTGCTGTTATGAAACAACTTTAAATCAACCGGGTTCGAACTTATATTCTGGGAAAAATAATCAATGCGATCAACGCCTAAATTAGATTTGACCAATATCATAAGATAGGTTCGTAGTCCCATCATGTTAATTTCGTGTCTCTAGAACGCTTCTGCTTTTCAAGAATGATTCGTCTCGGCGCTGCATGAAAATATTTTTGGTCGCCCAATCTGACACGTTGATTTGCCCGGTTACACCGCTTTAATATCAACTACCAGACAGACATTCGAGAAAAATTAAAAAAAGGTTAAAAATATATTTATGTTACACTCTGTTATTATGAAATCATTATACTCACATGAGAACAATTATGTTGATTTATAGATTTTGAGAAATGTTTCGACAAGCTAAATCGTTTATATATTTCAAAAATTACTCAGTGAGCATGTTAGCTCAAAATTTGTCCAAGCAGTCCAAAGCATGTGGTAATAGCCGCCGTGAGATTTAAATTCGAAACGTCATCTTTTTTCTTTTAATGATAACATGGATGGTCTTACCGTCTATTTAATCTGAATGGTGCAAATTTGTTTCCACTATTGTTTGCAGATGACGCGGTCCTACAGCTCTACAGTTTTTATTTAATGATTTACACACCTGTTGTGAATCATGGGGGTTAAAAATTAACACAAGTAAAACAAAAATAATGATTTTCGAATAAGGGCGCCATACAACACATAATTTTGATTTAAATGATACTAATCTTGATGTTGTCACATCCTTAAAATACCTACGAATACTTTAATTTTGTTTAAAAATGGTCATATTTACAGAACATAGAAGAAATTAGCACAACACTCATTATATGCACTTCATAACCTATTTATAGTTTTCAACCAGATAGATTTAAATATACAAGATAAATGTAAATTGTTTGACAGCCTCATTGGATCTATCTTAAATTACGGAGCAGAGATTGGTATACACGATTGTAAAAACTTGGAATTTATCCATATAAATTCCTTCGGAAAATACTTCATGTCAGAAAATCTACTAACCTATAAATATGTTGATTTTCCAGAGGGAAATAATACAATAAATAAATATATGGATGGTCTATTTAATCTGAATGGTGCCAATTTGTTTATACTATTATTTGCAGATGGCCTAGATCGTCTATACGGTGAAATGGGTAGATACCCGATGAAAATACAACGAAATATTATTATGTTTAAATTTTGAATAAAACTTTTAAAGTACGATGAAAACACACTTGTTAAGTTTATTTATGATATTATGAGGCAAGATGCTGATAAAAATAACTCGTATAATGGTAAAAACTAGGCATATCAAATAAAAATAACACTAAATGAACTTGGTCTACAACATTTGTAGCTATACCAGAATGAATGGGTATTAAATTTGTGAAATATTAAAAGTAGAATTTTAGATGCTTATAAAAAAACTGGTTTTCTAACGTAAAAAAATCAAATAGATTAGAAACGTATAAATTGTTTAAGCACGACTTTTTTGGAAGAATATTTACGGAAAATACATATTAATAAATTTAGGATAGCCTTAGCAAGAACTAGAATATTTTCGCACGACCTAGCAACAGAAAAAGACAGACACGATAGCATTGTGAGAGAAGACAGAAAATGCACGAAATGTAATACGAATGTAATAGAAAACGAATACCATTTTTTCTAGTATGTCCAAAATATTATGAAATTAGAAAAAAATACTTAAAACCATACTGCTGTCGTTGGCCAACAATTCAAATTTTAATATCTTCTTTTAAATATCAGTGTAAAACATTTACTCAACTTATCGAAATATTTATATTTTGCGTATAATGCGCGAAATTCGTAATGTAATAATTAATAATATCCGAATACTAGTATGTTAAGTAAGTAATATAAGATATTTATTCTCATTTGATTTACATAAATATGAAATTCTTAAAAACGCTTGTGTGATCTGTAGAACATATAAAGCGTTGTATTCATACTTTCGTTTTCTTTTTGACAAATAATTACACATGGAATATATGTTATGTATTACCTTCATGTTTAATGTTCTCTGATAAGCACCTAGTTGTTTTATTTTTACTTGTGCAAAATTTCGACTACTTCACATTACTGTAAAATGTATTATATATTGTACTGTACAATTTTATGTCAAATAAAGAAAAATGTTATGTTATTGTAAAGAAAGATTGATCATTGGTCTTTTCCCAGCGATTAACCCTTGCACCTTGCACAATGGGGGTTGCCAACAATTGTGCTTCAACAAAAATGGCCGTGCCTCTTGCGACTGCAATGTCGGCTACTCACTCAATCCGGATGGAACTTGCGAGGGTAAGTAGCCAGTATTCTGTCAGATCTTTGCTTTTAAGACTGCGAAGCACATACAGAAAGCAGGCTTTAAAAACCAACACTGAAACAGTTACTGACGTCTTTTTGTATTATTTTTAACATTGGTGTATTACTACGCAGGAGATGTTGTGAGGTGAAAATAGCTCATACTGGAAAATGTCGGTTGACTGAGAAAACTAAAATTTTCATAATTTCTTAAGTTAAAAGCAATTTGGCATACTGCACCACAGTATCTTAACATGTGTAAAGCAAGCGACATCTGCCACGTTTTGTCTACTTTATTTGCTTTGTTCACGCATCAAGACAACAAAACTCACGCCCCCCCCCCCCCCAAAAAAAAAAGATATATATATATATATAAGGCTAACTCATTAACAAATGACAAACCTGTGCATTTACAAGTTAGTTTGTTCTTAAAAAATCTTCAGCATGCATTGAACAAAAAGGTTGTAGGTGATGCATCTTTTATCACTAAACATCCTACAAAAGTAAAAAGTATAATGTTTTTTTTTATTATTATTCTCTCTTGTTTGTTGATGGCTTCGCAGTCCTCCTGCGTTTTCAGCGCTTTGATTGTAGATTGAGGGGAATGGTCAAAAACAATTACTATTTATCTGAAGGCTGACAAGACAAACTGCTCTCTGTACAGTGTTTATACATTTGATGAGTACATTTAATATGTATTTTAATCTGAGCTTGCTTGCTTTTCAGTAGTCAGATATGGGTGTTCTATATGGTGTTCTATGGCACAACAGAGTGATGACAAAAGCTAACAGGGGGGCTGGGGGACACCATCTCAAAATTGAAAGTCCCTGTTAAAACAATGAAGCAAAAGTATGCATTCGATTAAAAAAAATATCGAAAGTGTATGTTAGAAATATTATCTTGACTACACCAGTGTAATATAAATATCTATATATGTCCAGGCTTATTCTCCTTTCAAATATACTACTCAAAGTGTGCTAAGCATCACATTTCACATGAAATTGCATGCCCCAAAGATTTCTCAAATTTGAAATGGCCAGAACTTCTGTAAGAAATGTCCATACGGCTGGAAATTCCACCTTCGTCCTTAACATACAATAAGCTTTGAGTTAATGCAAAAAAAAACACTAAAAAGCTAAAATCTCAATTTTGAGATTTCAAAAATATACTATCTTGTTATATAAAGAGTTAGTTTTTCATTTTAAAATAACAGTGTGAAATTGTGACTTATTATTTGGGAATTTTTTTTTTATTCTCTTTGTCTTATAAAATAATTCTTTTATAGGCTCATTAGTTTATAATAATACCAATGTCCATTTTTGTACAAAAATAAAATTTGATTAGTTCAGTTAATAATTGGTGCAAAGCAAACTTTGAGTAGCATATGATGCTCTAATTAGTACCTCAGTATTTTTTAAAGGAGTGAAGGAATGATTTAGCCTATTTTTTATTGTATGTGTCACGTGTTTCCAGACATTGACGAGTGCGCAGATAACAATGGCGGCTGTGCCCAAGGATGCAGAAATCTGATTGGCTCATTTACTTGTGAATGTACACCAGGATTTCAACTAGGCTCGGACAGCAAATCGTGTTATCGTAAGTTTTAATGTAGTTTTATCACATAATTGACCTTGTTCCATTTGTAATATAACCGTAACGTATAGAATCAGTGTTTAAGGTAACCATCCACCATTAAATTATGATTCATGATCATGGTCCTTCAAAAGCATAAAGGGGCCTCCGTGGCCGAGAGGGTAAAGTCGCTGACTTTAACACTCACTCAGCCCCTCACCGCGTGGGTTCGAATCCCGGCAGGGTCATTCGGATTTTCATGTTAGGAAGCCTTCCAGCTGGCTTGCGGTAGGTCGGTGGTTCTACCCAGATGCCTCCGTGCATTCGGGGTCTTCCTCCACCTGTAATTAGCTGGACGTCGTAATATGACTGAAATACTGTCGAAGCCACGGTAAACTCAAATAGTCAAGTCAAGTCAAACGCTTAAACAGACTTCAGTGCAGATGCAAGCATCCATTGACATGGACTTATAGGCTCTTTTACTTTAATTCTATAAAGGTTTTATTTACTATAAAATGTCCATGATCACTTGATGGACCATGGTCACAATTCAATGAGGGATGAATTCTCCTAAAGATCTAATGATAAATCATTATATATATATTTCATTCCAATGACATGTTCAGGCTATCATGTTTGAACACCATGAAATTGAACAACTGAATTAATTTCATGCTAGATAAAAACAATGTACACAAGTCGCAATCAACGCAAAAGAAATAAATTTGAATTAGGTATTTAACTTTTTCTTTTTCTGGTTTGGTTTTGAATCTAGCCTTGGTCTTACACCCAGGAAGACCTTGTCTCTTGTAAAGGAAAACTTTCACACATATACACAACGGTTACCTCCCATTTGTATTTTTTTTCACACTTCGGTGACTGCACGGGAAGCAGTGAATGTTTGCCTGAGTTGGGCTAATAATTCCGTGGCGCCTTTATGTGGACTGTAATAAGTGGAATGAAAGACTCCCCAGGGAGAGCCATCCATCCATCCATATATACATACTAATAGCCCGATGACCAGGGGATAAAAGCTGTGAAGTCGGTGAACGAGCCCACGGCATGAAACTTAGACTTAAAAATGCACCCATTACTTTAACTTTACTTCAAAGGTGTTGCAAGGAGCTGTATAGTGATAAACTGATGACATTCGTGCAATATGTATTTTATTATACGCTTACATTGAATGCCCTTGATTTCCTAAAACCACTAAGGTCCGAAGTGCAAGAACTATTCACAGTGATGTACTCATTTATATATGATAAGGTCTGAATTCCTCCCTCAAACTTTCTTTTATTTGGCAATTCAAATCCAAGCGTTATGAATCGTCAAGATTTCTGCTAAAATTGTCTTATTAATATCACTATCGAAAAGCTCTGCTCACAAAATGAATGAGCCTTTGGTCAAATGTAGAAGCTCTAAAACAGGAACGTGAATACTTAGCACAATTGTGAGATGAATCACTTTTGCATAACATCACAAATCTGTTTCGTTAAGTTAAAACGATTGCTATGTTTTAATGCTTTGCGAAACTTCTGAATATTATTAAGAACTCAAACTCATCAATATTTTCTTTTTATATCCGCGAAATTAAATTCCTATAAACTATTTGCAACATTTTTATTTGAAGAGAATACGCTTTCCTTTTTGTTAAATTTCGATTTTCCGACCCTTTTACCTCACACCATTCATTTATTAACAATATTCTCGCAAAGTGTATGATTTATCGCCTATTAACAGATCGTGCAATAGCAAGTGGATTCCTCTTGCTTGCTATTCCGGATTCCTGAATAAAGCATCGCTATTTTGACACTCAGTAAAAGGGCGATGGTTCCTCTTGAATTCTAGGCAGATAATGAAATAATTCCCTTGGGTATGCTTCCGTCAATTGCTGGGATAATGTTATTGAATCGCCTTTCAAACCTTCCAACCATAACTGACGCTGTTCATATGCCGGTGCGGAAAATTGATTGAAATATAACAATATAATTCACTTTACGGCCGATAGAGAAATCAGTTATGATCAGAAATATTGTGAACCTTGTCAGATCTATTCAAACATGATGGAGAGGGAAATGAACAATTATACGTATAGCATAGTACAAGGCGGTTCCGATATTCTTCCAGATCAAACAATCGGCTTTTGTATATCTGTTACACTATGTCTTCGATTGCCCGCCGCGCCTGTTTTCCCGGAAGATAAATGATTTTCCAACTTCTTTTTGAGCTTTTGTAACATCTGGAGAATAAACATAATTTGTGAGAAAAATTGTCATTGGTCTGCAGAATTGACGCACTGCACACGTCCATGATATATGTCTAGGGGAAAGTCCTGCAAACGCAGAAGATTTGCGGATAAACAAATGACTTTTGTACATGATATTAATAGAGAGATAGACGTTATGAAAGAAGCAATTGATACCGTTTGCGAGGCTGCTGATCAATCGCTATTTTTTTTGATGGTCTGCTGACATTGCAAATACGGCATTTGCATGTCAAATGGGTGGTAAATACGTTAAAACTGTCCCGGGTGATAGGATTGTCTTTCATTTGTATCAGATAGTCTGTGTATAAATAAATTCGTCTGCTAAAAATTGGATGTTGTTACATAAATAAGTGGTAAAACTGATGGGCACAAAGGAGATAAGATAACCGATCGTCTATTGCTGTACCTGCATCCTGTTGCTGAGAGTGACAAGTGTGTTACAGCAGTCCCTGAAATAAGCATTGCTGTAGCAAACATTTTTAACATCGTTTTGGAAAAAAAGAACCATTTGTGTCATTTAATCGTAATTTATAAGATTGGTGTTTTGTTTGTTCTTAGGTATTTGTTTCTTGAATCGAAAAAAGTAAGATTTGGACTCAAAAAACAATGCTTTAAAACCAAAGAGTGTTCCGTCTTAGTTGCTCCCAAGTGATGGGAACAGCCAAACCCATCCTATGGCACCGCTCCTAACTTCTTTTGAATTCTTTATAGAAAAAGAAAGTTATATTACGCAATCAATTACTTCCTACTATGATAACGAGAATAAACAAAGGCAAAATCAGCGGGCAGTATAAAGTTTCAACATGGAACAATCGATTTATATCAGACAGGTTTGCGTGCCGTTTTCCTGCAGTCGCGAAAATCTTTGGTCGAAGGAACTACATTACAGTTTACCCGGTGATAATACACAGAAATAATTGGTTCTGATAGATTTATTATAACGATTCGATCTCTGTTACAAGCCTGTTGTATATAGCTTTTGATAGATCAAAATATCACAGCAGTCGTATGCAATTCTACCATCCTCATCTACGATAGGCATTTTAATGCATCTTTTATTTTACAACACACTTGACTGCTGACTACAAACGACGCCCTGCATAAAACGTGTAACATACATTAAGCATCATATCATAAAACATAATGTAAAAAACCCAAAACTTATCTTTGTCAGTTAGGAACAGCCTTAGTGACATTGACGGTGATCTAAAATACGATAAAACTTATTTGAACAGACAGATTTTAATTAATATCTTGTTTTATATTGCAATAATGTGTTGTTGTTTTCTGTCGACTTAAACATAATTTACAAGCAACAAAGTGTGGTATGAGTAATTAAAGCCCGACAAACACCACTTCAGTAATTAAAACATGTTCTAAAACCGTGGTGTTTTGATTATCTTAAACATTTAAGTGACATACTTATTTATCGTGAGGCACATTTTGTCGAATATTTATTAGAGAGCGTAGTTGCTAATTTTGGTACATATTATCGTAAATGTAAAAAAGATAAGCGGTTTAAAAAGTAAATAAATATTTTTCAGACCGAGGAGAATAATTATGAGATAATTAGTTGAAAATAAGAGCACTTGACTGTGAATATCATAAAATATGTATACTTGTCAGATAAAGAGACGGTGTTTTTTTTTTAAAAAATGTTGTAATTTTGTTTGTAACAATTGTCTTATTGATATCTTGTTTCGTTTCGTTTCAAGCAAAGTGTATTTACGGTAGGTTTAATTTGTACATGTACTTTTTTTTGTATACTTTTTTGTCAGTCATCACATGCAAAATGATTTTTTTCATAACTTTTTCTTTTCTTGTAGTGTAGATTAATTTTATATGACCTTATTATTTATGTCCTTTTTGTTGTTTGTACACAATGCAGGAATACATTTTGTGGTATATTTTCACATCTTATATTCATTTTTGTTTGTTATTCAATTAAAATTTAACTTTATGCTTATGTATATAAAATGACTTTTTTTGGTTTGGAAAATTTAAAACGTAATAAGAAGTAAAAATGTATATAAAGCATACAACATTTTAGAAAATAATGCATACTCATTTCTCTATTTTTATAATATTACTATGAAACTGTCAGTAAAATGTCTTTTTTTAAGAATGAATCTAATTTTCAAATTGTATTGTCTTTTTTTTCACATTAAATGCTATCAGAAGTAAAGCATTTGGAATCCGGAACACCAGGTATTAAATATTATAAAATAAAAAAAGTATGACAAATTTTCTGTCATTACTATACTTTTATTTGGAATCATTAAATCTTTATATATCTTCTGTATATAATTCTCGCGGCTCAATATTTGACTCAAGTGCACGTGTGAATTCTCGCGGCTCAATATTTGTGCCGTATACATAGTCCCCTCTCGTTATGTAGTGACACTTCATACGCGTGTTAAAAAATATAAAGATAAGGGAGATAACTTTTGAAAGACGCACAAGTATACCACATGGGTTGTTCGTCTTCGTTTTGTAAAGCTTAATATACACTAAACCAAACTTGTAAATACTCCGATTTTCCCAAAACATATTCCCAATCAATATCAAAAATGTTTATTGGTTTATTCTATCGTCTGCTTTAATGATTTTGATGCATAATCAATCATGCGAAACAAATTTTCGCGAACAGACCGAAAATTAGTTATTTTAATTCTAACAAAACTTTAGTCGGAAGACTTTAAAGTTTCGTCCAATATATATATATATATATATTATATATATACATTGTATATCAATGATTAATCTGTTGCATCTTATTTATATTTATATATTACTAAGATTTATTATATTACTATTTGTATCTTATGAATATCAATTTAAGTTGACCATATGTAAGACGTTGCTAAGTTTATTTGACCGCTTATTTATGTCATTGCTTGTTGCAGGAATCGTTCTGGAGGAGATAGACAGCTGCGCAAACGGTAATGGCGGATGTCAACATTATTGTAAACATGCTAACGGCCCTGTTTGTTCCTGCAGGAAGGGATACAAGTTAGAGGTGGGCATGGAATATCATAGTTTT
>CM037783.1:61817329-61867329 GCA_021229015.1 Solen grandis | reverse complement strand
TTGTAAAGTAAAAAGTGACGAGCATTTATAGCTAGCCTATAACTCCAAGTCAGTGGATGGATGCATCTGCGCTGAGGTCCTTTTAAGCATTTGAAGGACCATGATTATAATTGAATTGTGAATGGAATGCCTTAATGCGTGATATGTCTGGATAAAATTAGCCGAGCGGAGCAATTGATGACACACGCCTGCATTAACTGTTAAAATCTGTGTCGCTTGGCTCTATTCAACTATACAAACTGAGTTAATGTACATGTAATACACATAAAAAAAAAAAAATTTCAACTCGAACAAGACAAGGAGACCGAGAACTTCATTATATTCGGTTCATAGGTAGTACTAGAATTTAAGGTCCAAGGTAAGATAGAATATTTGACATCAGACAAATAGAAACCCACATATTCAGGCACATGACAAAGTTATATAATCAATCAATCTATCAATTAACTAACATATCCGTCCGTCTGACCACCCATCAATGATATTGATAACCAATATATTTTTGGCTCGTCGCCTTAAAAAAAATTTAAGTTACATTCTATCCGTCTCAAATTAAAATAAGCATATTTATTTTAAGCATATTATAGGATTCTAGCTATGTTCATCGTTTAATTTCAACGCTGATGGTTTGATGTAATTTCATTGTTTTTCTGTTATAATTTGGCATTTGAAATGATTTAAATCATATTTTCTAGGATTCTAATAACCTCAATCCTTTAATTTAAATGCTGTTAATTTGATATGATTATATTTTTTTCTTTTTTTTTTCTTATGTTGTATTGTTTGTCCATATATGTGATATTTAGTTTGTAAAGCGCTTTAGAACATGTACTTTTATATGAAAAGACTGCTATGAAAATCTGGTAAAAAAATAATCTCTCTCTCTCTCTCTCTCTCTCTCTCTCTCTCTCTCTTTATCTCTACCTATCCATACACCTATCTTACATAAAATGTATATGCAAAACATAAGCGCTTAATTCATCTACACTATTTATACACACACATGAGGCCTGACTTCGGTAACACTACCTAAAACAAATGAACCTAACATATATGAAGACACTGTAAATACATTTACCTGCCTGGGGCAAATTCTTGGTTTTCAGACCATGTCGAGTCTTGTATATAAACTTTTTTGTTAATATCTGTTGTTGTCGTTTTGTGTGCGAGGGTGTGTGTTTTTGGTGTTGTTGAGTTTTTTGTCGATGTGGGTTTTTCTATTCTTTGGTTCGAGGTGTTGCTGCTGCTGATGTTGTTGGGGTTTTCATGCGTCTTTTTTTTTCAAATCCTCCAACTAAATTGAAAGATATTGTATGAAGAAACACGCATCTTATACAGTAAAATCTCATTAATAAGACCACCCTTGGGACTGTCGTCAATTGGTCTCAGTAATGATGTGGTCTGATAATTAAGTTTCAATTAACACGAAATATGGAAAAGGGGACCTGAAAATAGTGGTCTCAATAGTGAGGTGGTCTTTAAATGAGGGTTTACTGTATATGATGGAAACAACTTACATCGTCATTCTAAGAATTAAGAAGAATAGACAGACGTATTTGCATCATTGTTTGATAAAAATAGACAATCATTATTAACATCACTTTGTTCCTCTTTTCCAATTCCTTCTAGACTTGACTTGACTTGACTATTTGAGTTTACCGTCGCTTTGACAGTATTTCAGTCATATAGCGACGTCCAGTTAATTACAGGTGGAGGAAGACCCCGAATGCACGGAGGCATCCGGCTAGAATCACCGACCTACCGCAAGCCAGCTGGAAGGCTTCCTCACATGAAAATCCGAATGACCCTACCGGGATTTGAACCAACGCGGTGAGGGGCTGAGTGAATTTCCTTCTTCATATCTACTTGTTTTATATTGTTGTAATCAAATATATGACACTACCTAATTACGCGTAAATTTGCTATTAATGTGACGTGTATATACATGTATAGACCTACATTATAACTTCTACCATATTCGTACATTGCATTATTTACCATTAAAAAAATATATGATTAAGCACATGCCATTTAATCTTTTATCATATGAATATTCATATACAAAAAAACTTATGAGTTGATTAATACAATCAAGCCTGTCTTAAGCGGCCAGTCAGGGGAAAAAGAGAAAGTGGTCGTTTGGCAGAGGTGACCGCTAAACGAAGGTTAAACGTATAACAAAATGCAATAGTTTGGTGATATCAAAATTGGCTGATAAAGGTTTAACTGTATTAATCCAATGAACATGAAATGGTATATGATATAATAGATTTTTCTTTGCCATGCAGATTATAGGACTGATCAGACATTTCCATTATGTGGGTCTTCTCTAGTTGCCAAGGCATCAAAGCACGTCTTAATGAATAAATGACTCACTCGTTTTCTTATTCATTGTGTACGTGTCAAAAATATTCCAGATCTAGGCCTGTGCTAATCTACGTGTATTTCTTGAAAAAAAGTTGACCATGACACGTGACTAATCAATTAAGCTATATTGCTATGGTGACTTAAAGACACGTTATATATTAGGTACATGTGTTTTGATTTCCTTTCATGTAAATAATATTGTATAACACAGGCCACAATGACAAAAGTTTAGCTTAGTAATACATAAAACTGTTTGAGAATAACAAGGCTCATTAGGTGATGCGGATAGGCATTTGTGACAAACAACAAAGTCAGATGGTCAAATACTCCTTAACACGATGTTACTTTTTATAACCCTGTGTTTCTTTTGTTGAATAATTTGAAAGTAAAAGAGAATCTTACGGTGACATTATAAGGACATGGAAGATATTTTATATCGCGTACGCACGCGAACAATCGTGTGCGAAATTGATAACCAACGAGGTCGCACGAAGTATAGCTATCGCGTGCGTGCGATGACTACTGCGTGCGAACGCAGTTGAGCATGCTTGCAATCTCTATGGTTACGCAATCTCCCATGTCACTTTTATGCCACCGTAGAGTCTAAAACCTACAGTAATGAGTATTTATTTATCTATTTTTTTTTTAATTTTTTTTTTTGGACAAATTTAATGACTTATCCCTGATCTTAAATCATGAGTAAAACAAATCTTGTAAGAGCGTCATGTCAATTCCGTTTCGCGCCATTGATGCGTTTAAATATTGGGGAATGTCTTGAGGCTTTAATCTCCATTCACTTAAAAAAATACCATTTTTAAACGTGTAAATCCGATAGTTATTTTGTACACATACACACACACACACACACACACGGTTTTCTTTTAATTTTACAACTTTGGTTATTTAAAGAACGATTTAAGGGACATTGTAGTTAAAACCAAGCGACGCGGTCCTGCTGCGGTGTTCCGATTCGAACTCAAGACCCGATGGTAGACGAAGAGGATTTCTTTTCACCTCCGGAAATGCTTAAGGGCTTGTCATTAAACAGTAAACCACCGGGATGGACAGACGGATGGACGGATAGGCAGATAGATAGATGGATGGATGGTGGATGGATGTTTAGTTAGAGAGAGAGAGAGAACATTAGTTTAAAAAAACCATAAAATAAAAAAAAAAAACCTGCAACTTCCCTAGCTTGTCAACGATTACAATATATCACGAGACATTGAACATGACTTATTTGCATTTCGTACCAAATAATCACGATCCCTAACCGTGTTCCCTCTGTAACACATCAATGGATCAGGCAATTTTAGGCAGTTTTAAAGAGACAGAACAGCCTCAAAAATTTGAAATGTAATTTGCTGAATATGTAATGTCCTTTCAATGTTCAGACGCATAATTATGACTAGAGATACCACGCAAATTTTCATAGAAAAGTATAGTGTACCAACTGGGTCAAAAATTGATTTAACCTGAAAGGTGTAAAAATACTCTTTCAATTTCAAAAGTTATAGCAAATATAGATGCATCTGTAGATATACAGTGTTAGTGGTAATCGTGCAGGAGCTATTGTAAACTACTGTTATTGTTACACTTTATATTTGAAAAGCAGTAGCAAGTCCTCTAAATAATACACATTGCATTATTCAGTTTCAACTACCAATTTATAGTTAATCTATACTCAAGCTACAGTTTTAATTAAAAATTTGCGTTTCTTTTAACCACAGTTTCAACTGTAAATTTGCAATTGCAACTGTATTTTGACCCTCTTAGTGCACCATATAAAAATGAAATATTTCAATATGAGACACCTGTTACGTGTGTGATGTCAAGCCTTTTTAATGACATTTCCGCATCGCTTATTCACGTCCTCTCTAGTGATAAGTAACGCCACATTGACTCCTGGTTAAATCAAAATTTAGAAGATTATTTATGTCAGCAGTTTACTATTCATCTTGTTACGCATGCGTCGTTTAATTAAGTCAATTTGACAATTAAACTTAAAAGGCATTGCACGATAGAAATGCATAAATGCATAAATAGATATCATTAATTTCCGTAAAGTGTCAACAATAAGTCATATTTGGACATAATATCAAGTTTGGCATAAAGTGAATATAAATTTATTTATATACCATTTTAACATCGATTTTTATCGTGTTTTCCGTGTACTGAACTACCCAATGCTATCAGGTGAAACTACAGCCATGCGATTTGCATAAGAATAAAAGAAAATACGTTCAAATATATAAAAAAAAATTTAAAAAAATTGAGTGTTTCAAATATTGTTTTCGGTTTCTATGGTGTGTGTTGTTGTTGTTGTTATTATTGGTGGTGGTGGCGTTGATGATGTTTATAAACATTACATGATTATTTCCTTATGTGTAGTGTAAAGTTCCAAACACGAATGTTTGTACACAAAGAGTCATCAATGGCTGTGCCAAATGCTTGCGCGTGTTATTTAAAGTTAGAGGTTTGGCAAAAAGTTAAACAAACATAAAGACTGGGGTTGCCAGCACTTTAACTGAAATGAACTTTCTAAGAAGTTTAACACACTCCTAACCAACCACACACAAATATTTCAAAAACTACTAAAATCATCATCAACATTATAATCGTAAGCAGCATCATAATAATCGTACACATCGTCAAATTTTTGCGTGCTCTCTTAATCATGGTTGATTTCATTTCTATCTAGTTTATAAATTTTATGTACTCATTATATACTTTAATTTCATAATTCGTTTACCGTGTTCGTGTTGCTGTTCACTTCATAGGATTTTGTCATCACGAATTTTTAATTCACTGTATCCTTTGTCGAAATAACCGCATGGGAGAAAACGACTTTAGTCGTAAAAATATCCGGAGTCACTGTTCAGATTCAGTGATTGTCAAACTGTTTCCCCCTGTGTCACAAAAGTTTATGTCTTGATGATGAGATACAATGTGTCTCAGTCTCGTTTTATTCATTTACCAGTCCGGTGACATGAGTCTACCTTGATGACGTAACACAGGTGCGCCGAACGGGTGGGGAAGGGGCTCTCTGAAAACAAAGGCTTGAGCTAGGAGGGTCCTAATTAGTCATGGCTTAATTATGTATTTTCATTTAAATAAACATTTACAGAAAAGAACAGAACCTATATTTTATTGACTTTTAAATGTTACATCGTAAAAATCTATACATGCACTATAACAATATGGTACTAATATACTCCCATGCATTTATTTAATGTTACAGTTATGTACAGTTACAACTAAGCGTTTTAAAGACAGATGTACGCGGAATTATTACGTACAATTCATTTGAGCATTTGAGCACGTTCCAAGTTCATTTCCAAGAAAAAAAGTGTATGTCATATCCGCAAGTGCATACTACTTGAACGTATAAATAAATATATGAAACGTACAACGGTCTGTAAATACAAATAAAAATTACGTATATTTATGCAAGAACACACGTCTGTGAATTTAATTTACAAACCATACTCAACCATAACGGGATATGAAGATATTATTAAGACTACCAATCGCGACAAACTTTATCATACCGAACACATGTCCAAATAGAGTACGCTAGAAACATACTTTATTGTTGTTTTGTTAGTTTGCTTTGTACTGTTTGTGTGTTGTTACTGCTGTTTTTTCTGTGTGTGTGTGTGTGTGTGTGTGTTTCCGTTTTGAGACTTATATTGGAAGTGTTGTGGAGATCAATGTTGCTGCGTCATGATTTCAGTCACATTCAGATTAAGATTTAGATTTATTCATGGACGATCTAACCTCGATGAACTCAAAAATTGATTATATCACAGGGGCTATTGATGAACTTAAAACTGAAAATGAGAAATTAAAAAATCAAACGATGAAATGAAAGAAGAAATCAAAACACTGAACTCTAAAATAGATAATCTAGAGGCCCATTCCAAAAGAAATAGCATAAGAATAAATGGAATTGTGGGACCACAAAATGAGTCATGGGATGATAGTGAACAAAAAGTTAGAGATTTTATTGCAAAGGATCTGAACTTGCCAGAAATGAAAGACGTTGAGATAAAGCGAGCACACAGATTGAGGTATGGGGGACAAGTAAATAGCAGAACGATAATTGTTAAATTTACTAAATATAAAGATGCACAAAAAGTTCTACAGAAAGCTAACAGCACATTGGACAGAAATTCAGAACACACAGTCCAGCCGGACTACACGGACCGTGTAAAGCGACATAGGCGGGAACTTGGCAAAGAAATGATTGCGGCCAGAGAAAAATGGACACTACGCGTCAATTCGGTATGACAAGCTTATTATCAACAACAAGGTGTATCGATATGATGACCAAACAAGCTCGATGGTGTGTATTGGGGATCGACCCCATAACCAGCGTGGAGCACGTGCTGACCAACCACGTGTACAAGCGTTCGATAAAATTAATCACAAAATATTATTTAAATCAATGCACAGAAAAGGAATTCGGGGTAAATTATTCTATTGGTTAAAATCAGTGTATTCAAATTTGAAATCTTGTGTAAGAACAGAATATGGTTTAACAGATTTTTTTCCATGTAACATCGGAACAAGGCAAGGGATATATGCAGTCCTGTAATCTTTTCTCTTTTAATCAACGATTTAGTTACTCTGTTAAACGAAAAATGTAATAATAACGGAATTGTTGTAACGAATACTATACTTGAAATTCTTTGTCTATTGTTTGCGGATGATGTCGCAAATTGTGCGGATACCGCAGTTAAATTACAACAACAAATTAATGTTATTCAAACATTTTGTAATAATACGGGCATGGAAATACATTAAGATAAAACTGAAATTATTGTTTTTAGGAATGGTGGTAGATTACGTAACTATGAAAAATGGTATTATAATGGTCAAACAATAAAAATAACGTCAGTGTACAAATACATGGGAATTCTGTTTACGCCTATGTTATCATGGACGGCAGCGAAAATTAAACTTGTTGCGCAGGCAAATAAAGCTATATTCAGTATAAGAAATCATCAACGTTCTTTTGGCTATTTACAACATTATGAAAATTTCAAGTTATTTGATACATTAGTTAAACCAATTGTATGCTACGCATCTGAGGTCTGGGGTATGAATACTCTGATATCATCGAATCTGTCCAAATAAATTTTTGTAAATATATTTTAGGGGTTAGTAACTTTTTTAATAATTGCATGGCCTTAGGAGAGTGCGGTAGGTTGCCTTTATGTATAACATATCAAACAAATTGTATAAAATATTGGTGTAAACTGATTAGAATGCAAGACTATAGATACCCAAAACAGTGCTATATTATGTTAAAAACATTAGATGAGGCTGGAAGAAAAACGTGGGCAACTAAAGTTAAAGATCTTTTATTTAAATTTGGTTTTGGATTGTCTGGTTGTCACAGGATATTGGCGATGTAAATATGTTTCTATCTTTATTTCGTCAACGTATTGTTGACTGTATGCTACAAAACTGGCACAGTAATATTAATATTTCAACTAGATGTGATTTTTATAGAGAATTCAAAACATTAGTTTACACAGAAAAATATTTATGTGTTGATATAAATTTTTCACTGAGAAGAGCAATGGCTAGATTTAGATGTTCGAACCACAATTTTAAAATAGAAACTGGTCGACATAACAATGTACCAAGAGAAATAAGATTCTGTGAATATTGCCAAACTGTATTATATATTAATACGATAGAGGTTGAAGTACATGTATTCTTTAATTGCCCAAAATACGAAAGACTTAGACAACAATATCTGGTATCAACAAAACTGCTCGTGATCTATACTACTTATTTCAAGTTAATGATTATACAAAGCTGAAGTTACTTTGTAATTATATAAATAAGTTATTAGTTAAGTAAAATAATTATACAGAAGAAATAATTCGTATAGCCCAGGTACAAGACTGTTTTTGAAAACCTGGTGTCATAATAATGGTAATATTCTTGTCTGATTTTAAGCTGTGATAATAATACATGTAGTTTAACCCTTTACTTCATGTAGACGCTTATTAGCACCCTTAATGGGTACCATATAAAGCATGATCTACAGAAAGCCATGGTTTAACTCTTTGAAATTTAATGGTAAAAACCCATTTCCAAATGACTGAGGAGCATCGAACAGTATGAAATCTGATCTGGTTTTATGCTGTTCGCATAGGTCTTTTTGTGGATCCTTGTATCGGGTAAAGGGTTAAAAGTAGTAATTATTTTTTATACAGTTATATTGTATACAGTTAAAATGTTGATGTATGAAAATGTACGTAATAATAAGTGAATTCTTTTGACCTAAGCACCATATTTTAAGTCAAAGGTAAAAAGGGTCTGAATTTACAAGAATTTACGGCACGATATATGTATAATGTTGATGTCTATAAACATTTCAGTTACATTTCGATCTGTATTTAATATAATTATATATGGGTGTTTGATGTATATGTCAAGGTACACAACAAGTTATTGTTTGGGTGGATTATCCACTTATGATATGTATGTTATGTATTATAGGCCGGATGCCTTTATGTACTTAATAAAATAAAAAAAAAATGACTTAAAAAATGACTTATTCGATTAAGACTTGCAAACTTTCATCTTACAAATGTATATATCTATATTAGATATAACAACAACATATTTCAATCGTATAGCGACGTCAATTATTTGTTTATTTGTCTACTTGAGACAGATATAGAGCTGCCACACTGCAGTATCACGCAGTAGACATGTGGCATGATACCACACCTAGTCACATTATTCTGACACCGGACCAACCAGTCCTGTAACTACCCTTATTACGCGTATTCTTTGCATTCTGCTCCCCGACATACAACGGCTTTTTCACACGAGCAGAATACGCGGTTTCACCTTTTGCAAAAAAAATTAAAGGGTTTCCATGGAGATTTGGTAGCACCGAGTTTAAAGAGACGGCGCTTGTCTTTGTTTATCAAATCCGCTGAGTATTAAGAAAATAATTGCACAAAATGTTACCTGATTTAAGTATTTTTGTTTGGGTTTTGTAGTCCCCGACATAGCTTTTCACATGGGATGTTCACCTTGGTGCATGCTTTTGATAATATAGGCGTAACTCGCTGTACGGATCGAGTTCCTTCTGCCTAGTGAGAATATGTCCTAACATTTACACCTATTCATAGAAAATGTGCCGAGTTAGCATTCATATATATAATTATATATATATATTAGTCAAAATTTTATTGCTCAGTCCAGACCAGGTTGAGACTTACTTAAACTTCTTTTGAAGATTTCATTCGTCACTTAAACTGACTTATAAAACGACGCTTATATTTAAATATGATTTAAAATGTTTGCACAGTGGAGGAGCACGTGACCTATTGCTTCCCGCATTGTCACAGAAGTGAAATACTCAATAGGGGAACAAATATTCAAATCAAGTCATTTCGCCCTAATATTGTTTCGAACCAACAAATTCATTGGCCAGCTTGCAGTTTTGATTCCTGTTATGGACCGAGTAAAATTACAGTAAAATCAGAACTAAACAATTATTTTATAACAAAGTCATGTATGTTTTACTCACATTAAAGTCCTGTAATTTAAATTTGATCTAGGTGTTAAATTGTTCAATAGTGCTGCGAGACAAAACCATATGTAAGCAGCGCCCGATGACAACCGTCTTTAAAAAAGGTTAAGTTTTACACTTTTCTTCCCTATTTTATTTTATAAATAAAACTGCTTGATGGCTATAGTACGTGTAAATTGTTCACTCGTTGTTGTTTGCATTTTAAACTGCCGGTCGCCCTGAGGGCCAAACCAAAAGTAAGCATGATTCATTTCTGATTGATATCCGGTAAAAATAACAACAGCACAGTCTTACTTCTTTTGCACTCATACATATATTGAAGGACACAAAACTTTTCTTTTTTACGCCGTATATTTTTTTTACCTGTTTCCTTAAACATTTGATTTGTTAGATATTTCATAAGTCATATATTCATTTACCTGTCGTAAAACAACTTGCTAGTCTTTCCCGCAGGCAGGGTAATTCAGTAAAGGGTTCGTCAGAGTGTATCGTTTGTGCATTCGTGCGATCCGAGAATTACTTCGTATTTCTTCGGAATCATTAATATATTCGCTGATAACGTCATTGTTAATCGTATCTATTCGGCAATCTCCGGCACAACACGATAGTTGCGTAAGAGTGTTTAAGTAGCACAGAACGGTTATTTTCGGATTATTTATGACATATTTCGTGATCACAAACAACAAAAAAGGACATGAATAGGCTCAAGATCATGGCTCTTACGTGAGCTTTCCAATAAGCAATATTATTTGGACACCTCGCCATCTACCAGGATTGGCCGGAAATTGCCGAATAAACACGATCGATTTAGTGGTGGAATGTTAAGCCTTATTGCCTCATAGGTTTTGACGATCATTAATACTAAAGTCACACCGATGTCTTCAAAAGTAAGAACAATTTATACGAGTATATTATGAAAGCATTAACTTCGTTTCAATGATTTTTACAATTAGCATAAATCGAGGATTTAACGCGAAACTAAGTGCGTATACAAATATAAGGAGATGGCTCGAAATGTGTGTGTGTTTTTCTAATGTTTTATCATTATTATTATTATATCCCACGTTATTCTAACGCTCCTGGGACTGAGATTCAAGCAAAGAAGCTATAACCATACCACTTAAACGATTTTTTGCATGGTCGGAGATCGAACCCATGACCTCCTGTTCATTCTCACCACTCATCCATTGAGACAGTTTTTATAGAAAGACTTGGGTGTCGTCAAGTGTTAATATTGCCAAAGCGATTTTGAAATAAAAATAAAGAGGTCAACATCGTAAAAATGTAAATTAAACCATAAAACCACGTGATAAGTGCAGGACATACCGACATTAAGACCCGGTACAATGCCATGTCCCTCAAGCAAATGTTTTATGTACATCTAAGTAGTGCTTATACAGCCTTTAATGCAAATTAAACGCCGCCAACTTTTAATGAGAAAGACGGTCATGGCAGTTGTATTTTAATGAACATTTTTACAGCCACCCTCTCTTACTCTCACGGTATGTACACAAGAAAAGTGAACTGCGATTTATCTGTGTTAACCATGAGGAGTAGAAAGTTATCTTTTGTATACGATAGAATGTTTTGCATTATTGAGCACTACAAAACTGAATCAAAGGACCGAATAGTGCTTGGATATGCTATTAATAGTTGTTATTTTCATTGCGTAATACATTGTATCTTATGAACACCAATGCAATGTCGACCATTTATGCTTATTGTACACTCAAGTTTGTGAGGATTAGGACCTTCTCTGTTTGCTCATGTACTATTGTACTAAACAGTTTGTGCAACAAAGAAAATCCATTGTCCCATTTACCATTTAAACTTCAGTTGTTGTTTTTTATTCATTTTGAACAAGAATATTCATGAGATAAAGAGAAAATTAACCAAGGCTTGACTTGACTTGACTATTTGAGTTTACCGTCGCTTCGACAGTATTTCAGTCATAAAGTGACATCCAGCTAGCTAATTACTGGTGGTGGAAGATCCCGAATGCACGGAGGCATCCGGGTAGAATCACCAACCTACTGCAAACCAGCTGGAAAGCTTCCTCACATGAAAATCCGAATGACCCTGCCAGTATTCGAACACACGCGGTGAGGGGCTGAGTGAGTGCTAAAGTCAGCGACTTTACCCTCTCGACCACGCCCCCACCCCCCAAAAAATAACCAAGAAATTGACCGTTTGGTATACAAATGTCTTATGCTTGAACACATATAATTCCACTTAAATTCCGCAGTATGAACACCGCGTCTTTCCACTGCAATGTCATGTCAAAGTTACATTCTGGTCATGCAATCTGAAAAAGTCTTACAGGTTTGCATTACAAATGACTGACCAACAGTATAATTATGTATACGGTACGTATTATTTATGTTATATGTAACGATGAACTGTAAATGTTCAAGTTGTATTAATAAAATTTCTGTTCAGTTCTGTTCAAGAAAAATGTAGACTCCCATCAGCTCATTCGCATGCAGGTTAGAATTTACGTTGTGGGGAATGGTATGACAGACAGACAGACAGACACACAGACACACAGACAGACAAAACATTCATATATTAAAGAGTACTAACATGGGAAGAGCTTGGCTATTCTTCAAGTTATTTTAAGAGTGACTTGGGCTAAAAGTAATGGATTGTGTTGTGACTATGATACCAAGGGTATAAATCAAGGTGAGAATTTCACAGTCAGTGCGGTTTATTAAAACTATGGAATGTGTATCCATGTATAATTATGTATATGTGCGAGTGCAAGAGTGAATAAAACATACGTGCATAATCATTTATAAGTTACAATTAATATATAGCTGTACAGGTGACGTAGTTAACATATACCATCTTTATTTCCTCCTTATTTTCGCTGGGGACAAATGTTCGCTGAATTTGTGTATACACCATGAAATCACGAATAAATGTGCCAACGAAATTGTCTTTACTACAGTTTCAATGAACGAATTCAAATGTCAACTGGGAATAAATAGGGAACAGTATGTTGCAGTAGCTTTTCGTGACTTTGTATTTTTGCTATGAGCAGAGTGGGAAAGAGATGTCATTTTTTAGCAACATACAAAGCCACGAAAAGTTACTGCAACTTATTTTCCCTTTTATTATATACAGTACTATATACCTATAAATATTCAAGACACAAGAAATCAGTTTAAACATGTTTTAATGAGTTTATCAAGTTTTCTCAAGAAACCAAATATTTACCAATAGCGGGTGAATTTTTTCTTAAAAGCCACTTAAAGCCACGCCCCATGCATGACACTTGAGAAATTATAACGTCAATGTTCATGCACTGCGGGAACCATGTTGACAGTGAAGTCACGCCACCACCAAATTTCTCATTGACATAATACGGAATTTTAATCTGTTGAGTTGTATTGGCGCCTCGTGTTTTGGATGTATTTGAGCCAGAAAATATATAAGTATATAATAAAGAGTTTTACAGTGTATTGCTGGTTTTAATCTATCGAAATCAATGCAACGGGAATAGGCGGATAAAACACTGACCATGGACTGCTTTATAATAGGCCCTAAGTCATCAGTTGTAGATGTGTATCAAATGGTGTTGTTGTTGTTGTTGTTGAATTGGGGTTTACCGTCGCTGCGATAGTATTTCAATCATATAGCGACGTCCAGCTAATTACAGGTGGAGGAAGACCCCGAGTACACAGAGGTACCCGGGTAGAACCACCGACCTACCGGAAGATCAAATGGTGTATCGCAACATAAAACCCGAATGCTGTATCACAATCAACACTTTTTTATGATGGTCAGCCCATAAAATGAAACTGACCAACAGAATTCTTGAGAAAACACCTCGAGACACAGTATAAAACAGCAATAAATAAATGTATGGCCTTATTTCAAGAGACAGAAGTGTGTGGTCCGGTTGCTTTTGAAAACGGATCAGCGGTGATCTGAAAAAATGTTATTTTTATCGTCCATCCGGGCTTGCAGGGGTCAAGGTCACTACTGAATTTAAATCATAAAGGTTGGTTAACAAACGCCTAGAGTTGGAAAATAAACAAGTCAAACTCGTTAAGGATTTCTTTTTGGAAAATTTTTTTTTTTGATTGAGTTGTTTTATTATCAATTCAAGTATTTTCACAATTAATAATATACTTTGTTCAATTGAGTTCGGTCAATGTTTTTAAGGCAAACGATCACACAAACACACACGCAAGAATTTTGCTTCAAACTTGTATCCTGTTACAATACTTTTTTTTTATTTCGGCGCACCCCAAATTCTTACATTCTTAACAGATCCATAAAATCTGTAACAAGTCCCGAATATCATATAATTTCATTATTTAAAATATTGTGAAACGGCGCTAAAAAGGTGGACAAAATTTAAGGCGCTTGTAAAAGAACAGAACAGAACAGATTATTATTCTGTTCTGTTCTGTAAAAGCTAATACGTGTTCAGTATTTGTAGTTTTTCTTTCTCTCCGTTAGTAGTGTTAATAGTGAGCATATTGACATATGCAAGTCTATCAAAGATGTAACAGTAACTGCAAAGATAAATGAGGGGTCTGGTGCTGAAGGGAGCTAACCCGCAAACCTAGCAAAATGAGTTATCCCCCTTTTATTGTTCTTTCACTGACGCCGTGTTCCTTGACCTGTACATACATCCCATGACAAATAAAACTTATCTGTGCTGATTTGTGTGGTTATTACTGTCCCGGTTGTTGATGATAATGATGGATTATATCATATTTACATTAACATTACCTTAAAAACCTTCTTTCTGCGAATTTCGTGCGTCTTGCAGACCCTAACTCATCAGATAATACATTAAAAAGAAGTACCTGTTGCATCGTGTATCTTTATAAATCTATATACATGTAGTAGTTTAAATCATCATCATATGACAAGTCTTCTATAAATAAAGTGTTAATTTCTGTACCTTTATTTATTCTTTTTTATTCCTGGTAATTTGATACACGGGTTATTTTTTTTTCAGTCATATTATACATAATAAAATCCTTTTACACTTATAATAGATAAAACTATTTGAAGAAAATACATACATTTAATACTTAAGCTGAAGCGGTCTTAATCTAGAATGTACCCCTTGCAACTTGTGATAGTGAAATGTCTTTAAAGAAAATGGTGTTTTTCTTTAGGCCTACATTCCAAAAGGAGACATACAGTTTTAGCCCTATTAGTAGTTGCAAAGGTAGCGCTACGGCTCCGTTTACTTTTGCGCAAAAGTAAACCGTTCGGAGGAAATCATCCGGGCGTGGAATGAAATGGTCGGAGTAGGCAGTACACGGATGCGCACGGTCGCTCGGCGGAAATGTCCGAAGCCGATTCGTAAATATTCGGTAAAGTGTACAGGTAAAAGTCGGTGCAATAAGATAGTAGAATTTATCACTCTAGTACTGTTGATTTTGGGTTAAAAAATCGATAGAACGGGACATACAGCAATTTCGCATGACACATCTGGCAAGGTGTGTATTTGGTTCGCATATTTATTTTAGCCCAGTTCTGCATCTTCTATACATTTTATGAAGGGATTTTTTTTCTTCTAATTTCTGACAGTTTAAGTTGATTTTTTTTAAGTTTGATAGTGTTTTAACTTCGTCTTTTCGTCGCGAAGTTTCGTCTTTCCCCCCCCGAAATTTCGACTTTTCGCCCCGCCAAACTAGGTTTTTTTTTATCTTTTCACCTTTGACCTTTCCCCCCGAAACCCGCCACACGACATGGCAGTTATTATCCACCATAGGCAACCAAATTGGTGTGATGTAGGGAGGAACCATTTTATATTAAGTTCGATTTGAATGAAAAGCATATTTCAATAATATATGAAATCTAATTAAAGGGATTTTAAAACTTAAACAAATTTCTACTAAATTATTCTATATAGGGTTTCAGATACAAGCACGATATCATATGATGTGAAATATCAAAATAAAATGTAAATTCCATGAAAAAGCATAAATAAAATACATCAGATGCTCTATAAATATTACTTTTGAATATACTGCCATGACAACGACCTGGGGCTCTTTTGAGCATCATACGCAAAACATTTCATAATTTTTTTCAAGAGCAAGAGGCCATTTCTTTCAGTTTCTTATTAATTTCAATACGAACCACAATAACTGAAAATATGAAAATAAATTTAAATACCTTAGACATTATATCAGATGTTAAACGTCCCGGCGAGGTTTATGAAACACTGTCGTCTGCTTCCTAGCCCGACGTGATAGTTAAACCGTTTGAATGGGGGACTGCAGACGGGTACCGCCTACCGTCGCAGGTAAGTATCAACATGTTAAGTCAACCATGATTTTTTTTTCTTTTTTTTTTTTTTAAGACTAGGCGATTTTGTTGGTCAAGCACCGTTTGACCTACTATCGGGTTGTTGTTATTGTTCCAGGTATTGAAGACCCTCAAGCAGCATTGCCCTATAAGGGCGGGCTCATTATGGGTGGTCTTTAAAAAGTGTCAAGGATAAACTTGTTGGGCATCTCATATTTCCCACTGCACCACGACATTGCAGAGGGTGATTGCAGCTTGATCATGGCGTGGAATTAAATCTCCATTTAATATTACACAATTTCCACACTAGTAAGTCGCATCTTTTGTAATTTGTGCATCCTAACTTCTTAAATACATCAGTCGGAACATTTAAACTATTTTACACTATGGAGGCTATTCGTTGCCAAAAATCAAGCCTTGTAATCATGACAATTTATACTTCGGTTCAACTAAACAGATTTGTAAAAGTATAAACGTTTATCCGAGAGGTAAATATTGTGCTCGTATTGTGCGTTTTGATTATCTCGATTTAACTAGTAACGTTTTTATTTCTAGAATGTAATTTGGTAACATGTAACTAAGATAAAATGCAAATAATATTTATAATTTTTTAAACCCAAATTTACGAAATGTACGACATACACGACACGTTTTACGCCGTACATCACGACGTTCGAGAATGGAGCCGCATCAGATAACACTCTCAGGTTTACAACTGCATACTTGACTTTTACATTTCTACGCGATTAACATTTGTAGACGATTTTGCAACTTCCATATATGGCAGTATCACGGAAATAGGCGAAGATTTAAAGGCGGAGCCAAATTTCACGAGCGGAAAATAAAGAGAGGTAACCCTTTCACCATGATAAATCGGTAAGTTAGGAAAGATTTCGTATTTACCTGAGTCTGAAAATGATACTTTGTAGATGTAATAATTTTATATACATCAATTGTTAATCATTATACTTACCTTTGGACTCTTCTAATATATACATGGTAAAATGAAAACGAAAAAAATATGGTTGAAAAATGTTATGTAGATCTATGAAAGGGAAGTTGCTATGTACAGACATTAAAGCTTCATAGTTTTAGTTTTAATTTTACTAACGTTATAAGTGAATATTAAGAAATGAAAGCTTTACATTAGAAACTGCATAGATTTTTTTTCTCTTTTTTCTTATCCAGTCATACCCTAGTATTAAGGTTATATTTGTGATATAGTAATTAAATGTTACTTAATATTACTGGAAAAGGCAGCAGCAAGAATTTGGCCCGTAAAAATTATTGTATAGATCTACCTGTAGCAAATCTTCCACCTGTTTTGACTTGAAAATTGGACAATAGTAAAGCAGCAACTTAACTGAACCTTAAATATCAATTTGACTTATTCCTTCTATAAATATATTTGTTTTGCATAAAAAATCTTGATTTATGGTCAAGCAGTAATTTTACTGTCTGAAAAAAAAAAAGAACAAACATTAAGAGTTGGATTAAGACACAGAATGTTGATGGCATGTAACTTTTGTGTATTTTCTTAAAGAAATTAATCAATCTGCATGTATGTATATGAACAAACACAGATATTCTATATAATATTGGAAGTCAGACACTTTTTTTTCTTCATTTAAAACATTAATATACTAGGTGACAAGCAAAGGATCAATCTTTATTAAAGCAGGAGATATCTTATATCTTTATAGAACATCTTCTGATTAAAGACATAATGAATACTTCAACTTGAACTTCATACTGCCAATAGTCAATATTGACTACTTAAGGCACCTTAATTTTGGATGTGTTCTTGAATTGTTTTTCAAAAAATAGAGTCCGGTACACCTCAGCTCTGTTTGGGAAAATTATGCATTGTTTTTCTGAAAAGTGTGAATAAAAATCGACTTTTTTATGAAAGTGGCATTGAGCGCGAATGCACAACACCAGTAATGGCAGTGGCTAGATATTAAATTTTGAAAAAAAAAAAAAAATCAACTGTGGTGAAGTGGGTTCTCATATCATGTGGCTTTGGTGGCTCGACTAAAAAAAACATCAAAGTTAAAATCCTGGCCAGGGATATAAAAATCTAAATATAAATTTACGCCATGCTGCGCTTATATTGCTGGCTTTACAATGTAGGTGGGGTACGTTTCAAAAACTTATCTTTTTTATATCTTCTGATGTTGATTCAATACCTGCATACAATGGCACTCATGCAACTGAAACACATGATGCTTAGTAAATAATTGTGATACTATTTAATTCTCATAATGCATTAACCTTGAATGTGTAGACCTACACGCTGCAACACTTCCCTTATTCGTACATGGGAGATTTGCCAGTCGTTGTCGGAAAATACCGAAAGTGAGCGGACAATTACGTTTATTTACGATGATGTAGTGGGCGGGGAAATGGGCACTGCTTATTTATCAACATTGCAAACGTGTAAACCTGGATTAAGCTGAGCCGAATCATGATGGTCGGACAATGTAAAGTTGCGAGCGTTAATTGTAGTTTATCAAAATGCATTTTGTTGAAATACGTATTTACAATGTTGCATCGGCAAATTCAGTCCAAGAATGTATCTCTGGAGTTTAAATACTAAGAAATTCAAATGAATTGCGTATTTTGTCGGAAAATAAACTGTTCAACTCAGATCAACAAGGCTGGATTTTTGGCAACGAATAGCTTCCATATTACACAGCCCCGGCTACCGAGAAGTTAAAGCGCTCGCTCCGTGAATTCATTTTCAGGTCGCGACAAACTATCTCTATAGTGATTACCGATCTGTTGATAGGAGTGGTTCCAGGAGTGGCAAATGTGACTAGGTGTGGTCTTATGCCACTGATTTGATCATGGCATGATATCGGATTGAGCTAGAGCTATATTCGTATCATGTAGACAAATGTCCCCCCAAAATGACTTAATTACTGAAGGTGGGACATTAAATCCAACTAAACAAACAAATAATAGGAAAGTTTAAGAAACACATGCATGCAGTCGGGCAAATTTCCCCACTTACATCAATGACTTATATACAAGAAAAAAAAGTGAGATAGACAGAAAGACGACGGAAAAGTGATCCCTATGTGCCACTTCTGTTTACAGCAGGTGACACAAAAATCGTTTTAGTTTAGTTACGACGTCTGTTAATGTGTGAAAGGTTTAAAAGGCGTGTTTCACAATAGCAGTGTACTACTATATAGACAAAGAAGGAAAATCAAAACTAACGAACATTTTTTTTTTAAACTTTGCATGATTATAAAAAAAGTTTTCGTGGGGATTGACATTCATGGATAAAACCCCCCACGAAATCGAGGAAAATTGGCGTCCCACGAAAATAAATGAATTCACAGTATATTGGTCTGAGTCACAATGGCGTACCACGAAAATAAATGATTTCACAGTATATTGGTCTGAGTCACAATGGCGTACCACGAAAATAAATGAATTCACAGTATATTGGTCTGAGTCACAATAATAGGTCTGTATACCTTCTAAATGTACAACTTTATTGGTTGAAGCAAATAGGTGTGTCTGGGCTCCTGCCGAGAAAATGAAATAAAACAAGAGCTGTCAGAGGACAGCACGCTCGACTATTCAAAAGGCTTGTTGGTAAATCTAATGAAATCTATTTAAATTATTGCCCTTCACATTCCCTGTACATAATACTAGTCAAAAATGATATACCTTGATAGTCTGATACCCCTTAATATATTTATGATGTCTAAAATCAATCCCATGCCTAGTTACTGAGACATAAGCACAATAACACTGTGCATGCAAAACAATTCCAACTGAAAGCTGGATAGTAGCTTGAATGCAAAAATTTAACCAAAATTCTAAGTTAAAAGGGGGTCATAATTTTTAATTTATTCCATCAAGTGTTATCTTCCTTTATAGTATGATACCCCTAAACATATTAAAGATGTTTCAAATCAATTCCATGCCTGGACTCTGAGAAATAAGCATGAAAGTACCTTGCATGAAAAACTTTAACCAAAATTTCTAAGTTAAAAAAGGGGTCATAATTTGCAATATATTCCATCAAGAGTTATCTACCTTGGTTGTCTGATGCCCCTGAACATATTTATAAACTTTCATGTCAATACCATAAATGGTTATTGAGATATAAGGTGGATAGTAACTTGCACGCAAAACTTTAACCAAAAGCTGCAACGCCAACGCCGACGCCAGGGTGACTACAATAGCTCTCATATTCTTCGAATAGTCGAGCTAAAAACAGGATAGGGAAAGAAGTAGTTTCATTCTATTTTACATTTAGCTTACATTCAGTTATTTCGTTATAGATATCGATACACTTTGTTCGTACAGATAATGTGAAAGAAGGTTTCGAAAGTAAAATGTTATATACATGTAGTAATTCAGTTTTGTTTTTACTGTATGTTGTGCTTGCTACATTTTTATGTACATCCATGTCAATATCAGCCATATCAATTAACAAAAGCTTGGTTTTATGCAAGCGTAAAATGGCTGTCGAGACAAAAGTGACAAGCATTAATTCATATTATTCAATCACTACCAATCACTGGCACCGAATGATCCGGTATTTTAGTATAGATCCCGGGATTTGAATCGAAACAGATAGTCTGGAGACAATGGTTATATATATATATATATATATATATATATATTATTTAAGTATAAGTTCTATATTTATAAGTTGCTGCTTCCTTATGCTTCGGTCACAATAACCCGGCGCCCGGACGATGTATTCGATTTCAAGATCGGGAAGATGCCGCAGTAAAAAAAACCGTCCGATTTGTCATTTTAAGGAAATCGCACGGAGCCCTCACAGCACCCGTCTGATTCCCGGCCGGAGATCGTCCGATTAAGGGGGGGGGGGGGGGGGGGGGGGGGGGGGGAATACGATTTGTTTCCAGTGTCCGGCCGGCGACCGTCCGATGTCCTGCCGATGCCCGGGCGATATCGACAGGGCGCCGGTCGACAAAAACCTATTAAGCATGTTGAATATGTCTTTGTTCTATATTTATAAGTTGCTGCTTCCTTATGCCTCGGTCACAATAACCCGGCGCCCGGCCGATGTATTCGATTTCAAGATCGGGAAGATGCCGCAGAAAAAAAACCCGGCCGATTTGTCATTTTAAGGAAATCGCACGGAGCCCTCACAGCACCCGTCTGATTCCCGGTCGGAGATCGTCTGATTAAGGGGGGGGGGGGGGGGGGGGGGGGGAATAAATACGCTTTTGTTTCCAGTGTCCGGCCGGCGACCGTCCGATGTCCTGCCGATGCCCGGGCAGTTATCGGCAGGGCGCCGGTCGATAACCGAGCAACCGTTTCATGTTAACATTTTTCATGTATATAATTTATATAATAGTGAACATGAGTAATGGTGAAAATGAGTAAAAGCATGAAAGTTTAAGGGCATGATTGCAAGATTTAGCACAGGATCGCAGTTGAGGCATGTTTTTCACACGTCATCAAACACGCATTTATTTATTGTGTGCAAATGTTTCTTCTAACGTAAGATACGTAACATTTATATACCAACTTTAAATCAATCCGGCGTCTTCCCGATGCAAAAAATAAAGCTCGGCGTCCGGCAGGTGCCCGGCCGATATTGGGTAAAAGACGTCGGAAACTAATCGGGAGTCAGTTTTGACTTAAGCATTAAACAAACATCAAATCGCAACACCGACAGTACATATCAGACGTTTGGAGTCTATTTCTACTTGAGACATGTATTGTGCTGCCACACAGCAGTATCAAACCGTATAGACATGGTATGATACCACACCCAGTCACATTATCCTTACATCCGGCAAAGCAGTCTGGAAGACGCCGGGTACCAAGCACGGAGCTACCATTTTAATGACCAAATATTTTATAAAGAATACTCTGCAGGATACCTATCAATAATGAAATGTCAATTAGGCAACGGAAATGTACAAATTGTACCATTAAATGTTAGGAAAATAACGCCGCGAAACACATCAACGATTATCTAATTGGTTTATACATATTTGTTTTCTCAAATATAGTTAGCAAAAAGTAACATACATAAAACATAATAGCAGTAAGTAACCATGGGGAATTTTGCGTCAGGAATCAATGATATGTAAATATCAATACATGGTGATTTAAGCAAAAGCTACATAAAGCTTTAAGTAGGGTTTATATTATTGTTTAGAGAGTCTGACGTACGTGTAGCTCTATGTATATGTAATGCCACTTTATTTATCTTATTATTGTAAAACATAGACCTACTTTTGACTAAACTGTAGTATTAAATTCTTTATACAATCCATCCATCATATAATCATAATCATGGTCCTTCAAAAGCTTATAAAGACGTCAGTGCAGATGTAAGCATCCACTGACTTGGATTTATAGGCCCTTTTATTCAAAGTCTGTATTTTTTTTTAAGGCTTGCATTTACATTAATATTCCAACGGTCACGTGATGGTCATAATTTAATGATGGATGGATAACCTTAACCCTTTCCGTCATAGAGGACACCATGAAAAGACCTATGCGAACAGCATAAAACCAGTTAACTCGCAGGCTGATCAGGTTTTATGCTGTTCGCTGCTCCTCAGTGGTCTGGAAATGAGGATTTTGTAATTAAATTTGGTAAGGTTTAACTGTGGTTTTCTGCAGATCAGGCTTTATGTGGTACCTACTGAGTGCGTCAAAATGAGTCTATATGAGGGAAAGGGTTAAGTCAATGGAGCACAGATAACAACATTCGGTGTGACTCGTCGTGGAACGTTGGAACCATACACGTGTCGACAGTTTCACACCTGTCTCAGGTATCTCTTATGTACTTGGAAAAATATCAATGAACCAAATACTGGTCTAATAACGGTATACATGTACCTACAACTCCCAAAGACTACTTTCATCATCAAGTCACTGACAAGACAATTTTGAGTTGTTGACGCCGCGTGGAAGAGTCAATATGGAATAGATTTTATTATTTTTTTTCCCAATGGAGCCAATGGAGCCGCATATATATACATAGTTTTAGCCAATTAAACATTTAGAATACAAGAATCAAGCAAGATAAGTTCATAACAAGCAAGTGTAGCAAGGAAAGAATTTACAGTTTGAGTCAAATCACTGCCAGTCATCTGGACTGAGGAGAGAGCATTTTCTATCAGACCGAGATGAAATCTGTCAGATATGCCTGCCGGTGTGACACTTTTCGCGAAGTCTGTTAACGTCCCAAAGACATTATTTCAGTCATTTGAAGACTATATCAACTTGAGACGGATATAGTGCTGCCACACTGCAGTATCACACCGTAGACATGTGGCATGATACCACACCAATTCTTATTAATCTGACACCGCAACAACCAGCCATGGAACTACTAGGCAAGGGAGCTATACCAATACCATTTCTGGTAACTTTGGTATGTTGTTGTCGGCGATCGAACCTAAGACCTCCCACAGCAGATGCTCTTACCATTTCGACACCGTTATTTATTTGTTTTTAATGTAAGAATCATGCATGTACACTTTGACATTACCGCTAAATCTATTCTCTTCACACTTTAAGATGTTCATGCGATGAACTGCTCTTCATTTAAACTGTAAAGTTCAGGTTATAAAAAAACAAGAGGGCCAAGATGGCCCTAAAGACGCTCACCTGAGGACATTTGTGCTGACCAAGTTTGAGGAAGATTGAATCAAAATTGTGGCCTCCAGTGTGTAAACAAGGTTTTTCTAAGATTTGACCTACTGACCTACTTTTCAATCGCTTTTTAGGTCTGTTAGATTAATGATCTTCGATAATTCGTTGAAATTTCTGAAGAGAATCGTATACCTACCGAACTGAAACCGGAAATGGAGGGCTGAATAGTTTCCTAATTTTTCATTGGTTAATAATATTATAACCTAAAACGACCGAATGTGTTTTTATTACCAACAATACGATTATCTGTACTTTCATATCTTTCTTAAAGAAAACCTTTATTTAATATACAATTGACACAATATATTCTCTTAGTCTTTTTATCATTTTATTTAATCGTAGATACTGATTTTAATATAAAACATATATCAAGTATGTAATTTAAAGTAAAAAGTGATTCAATCAAGGGCCAAATTTTAACCATTATCTAGTCATAATCTCTCAAACTAGTAATATTGCAAAATATTTTTTTTATGATTGGTCTATAATTATGAATTATGTGGGTACGGACCACTAGACAATATTTCACATCAAATCTATAGATTAAGCTCTAGGTCTTTTCCTATGTAACTCTATGTGAAACAAGTGACCACTGGTGCGGGGTCATTTATCACCGTAAGGCTATGATTTGATGATGCTACATAAAAAACAAGTGACCCTGGGTTTATCACCTAGGCTATGTTTTGAACAATCTTGGTAATGAACCATTAGATGATGCTACATACCAAATATCTAAGCTCTGGGCCTTATGGATTTACAGAAGAAGATTTTTTAAGATTTTCCTATATAACTCTATGTAAAACAAGTGACCCTGGTGCGGGGAGCATTTATCACCATAGGGCTATGATTTGAACAATCTTGGTAATGAACCATTAGATGATGCTACATACCAAATATCAAAAGCTCTAGGCCTTGCAGTTTTGCAGAAGAAGATTTTCAAAGTTTGAGTTTTTAAAATCTATTTTTAGCTCCTGTGACCTACTTTCTCAACCAATCTGAATAATTTGTACAACTTTGATAGAGGGCATCATAAGGATGATTCCTGTGAAGTTTGGTCAAAATCCCTTTTGCACGCACGCGACGGACGACGGACAAAAGGTGATCACAATAGCTCACCTTGAGCACTTCGTGCTCAGGTGAGCTAAAAAGGTTAACCAAAGGCTGAGCACAAAACTGTTGTGTTTTTTTTTTCCAGACTGATATTTATCAGCTTGATTTTTGCAGATTTTGGTTTGATCGAACAAACGACCTTCACCTCCAGAGGTGGAAGCTCGAACTACACGGCAAACTGTAACGGTCCATGCACAATGGCGGAAAATCATAACAAAAACAAGTGAACTTTTTTGAAGGTCATACTTTTATGTTGAACAAAAACAAATGGTTTACAATTTGGTGTTGGACTGCAAATTTTATCCTTACCATAAACAAATACGTTAAAATATACAATGTACACAAAATGTCTGAAATTCCATCCTGCACTCGAGTACCCTGATGTCATCAGCGATTATCTTCAACTGCTAAGATTTGTTTTTTAAAGGAAGATAAATTAGTGACAAATTTTGGAACAAGTATGTCACCTGCTTAAGCGTGACGGAAAAAGTGTGACGGACAGACAGACGGACAGACAACGGAAAAGTGATCCCTATGCGTCTCCTCTGCTTACAGCAGGTGACACAAAAATGGATGAGAATGTAGCCCTTGTGAAAGTGAACAAGTAAGTTTGTTTGAAGACAGAAGCTTTACTAGTTTCTAAGTTATGGTCAAAGTTAGGTTAAACATTTTCACGACCAAGGTTAAAGTTTTTCACGACGACGACGATACCAGAGTGATTGCATTTTTCTTTGAAAAACAGACGAGTTTAAAATCAAGAAGGATTTTGGAGACTTTATGCTAATTCAATTGACAGACAAGTAGGGGGTTTGAGCATAAGTACTGCCCTTTAAACTTGTGGATAACTCTCAAATAGATATCCCTGTCAGAGGATTAGTAAAATCATTACTTTTCGTTGGCATTACTTTTTTTTTATTATTTACCTAATGGAATTTCGGGGGTACAATTATTTGTGGATCTATGTTCTAGAAAATAAAAGATAAATCCCACCATGAAATCGACGAAAATTATTGTCCCACGAAAATTAATGGTTTCACAGTATTGTCTGCAATTTATAAAGGCATAAATATAACAAGAACAGTGAAATTATTTGCAGATATATATCGAAATAGAAGGACAGTTATGAAATCCAAAATCATTTCTGTTTTTACAAATGTAGCCCCCTGTATTTTATAATTGAACAAAGGTCTCGTTACAGTAGAAGAGACCCTTGATGAGCACAGTGTTGCTAGACACAAAGACTCCTCCAAATGTGTTAAATGACGTCATCTCCACAAGGTGAAATGGTCAATTGAAGACTATTAATTGAAGACTATTTATTTCCCCTGGTTCTCAAATAGCTCAATACAAACTCAAATATCATTAACAAAAATTCAAGCAATAATTTTTCACTCTGAGTTACAGACGTATCAAAATATTCCAATGTTTTCGCGGACATAGCACCTAACATGGCTCTTAGTCCAGACGCGAGATATCCTTCAGACCAGAAACGTGTCCACAGGACACAGATATCCCCGCTTTGCAATGTCTTTTTTTATTATTCATGCCCACTGGATGATTCAGTATCATGCAGAATGGTCTGCTTACATGGTTCATACAAACTGAATCAAAATTAAGGGTTTTTTCGTTTTTTAAAGCCTTAAAATTCAAAATTAAGGATAAATCACAACTTTTGTGCTTTGAATTTTAAGGCATGAAAGGGATGACCTAAATTCTTGAACAACTTGAAAAACACTTTTTTGATGAGCAATAATGTCATTTAAAATTCAAGGGGTTTTCAAGACCTTTCAGTTTTTTTTTTCAAAGGCAAAATGTGATTTCAAGTGTTTTCGATACTAACATCAAATTCAAGAGTTTTTCAAGATCTGTGCAAACCATGGCTTATCATTGATTGTCGTTACATGAAACTTTTTTCTTATTTGTGCTATGGAATTTCTTTTCCTTGAAGGAATATGAAATATACAGTGTTGGTTTTACATTTCAGTCATTTGGAGACGATGTCTACTTGAGACAGATATAGTGCTGCCACACTGCAGTATCACGCCGTAGACATTTGGCATGATACCACACCCAGTAACACTATGCTGACACCAGGCCAACCAGTCCTGCAACTACCCTTATATGCTGAGTGCCAAGCAAGGGAGCTATAATAGTACCATTTTTACGACTGGTATGTCGCGGCAGGGGATCGAACCCACAAACTCCTGCGCCCTAGGCAGACGCTCAAACCACTTGGCCACCGGAATCAGTCTGTTGGACTTGTAGTTCAAGAGATATGCTCAAAACACACATACATATGAATGTGAGTACATTCATGAAAAAATAAAAGTACATACACACAGACAAGGGTAACACTTTATGTCCACTTGCTATTTATGGCAATTGAAGGCATAAAAATTAAAAGCTTTTATATTGTTCAGATAACAAGAGTTATCTCCCCTTACAATTCTCTTTCTTAGATTTGCTGTGGCAGTTTTTCAGTTATACACCATCTTGGCTACTCTTTTCTTGGCTATGACATGTAGCAAGCAGCACTTGAAATGCCCTGGTTTGATAATTTACTTGGCTTATTCCATTTCCAACAAACATAGGGTAGATCCTTTCCCCCCTCCCCCCTATCTTTCTTCCATAAGAATGAGAAAAAAACAACAACCAAAAAATAAAGCAAAAAAAACAACAACAACAACAAAAAAACATCATGCTAATTATACATATAATTTACATTGACCTTTCCTAACGAGAGATTTTCCCTAACTTCAGGAGGAATATTTAAATAGAATACTTCTTTCTTTACACAAAATTCTGTAAGTATCAATTATTTAATAACTAATGCCAAAAACTGAGGTACAGATGTGTCATCAGTGATTTGACAAGAGTACCAAACAGCCAGGTCAATTTTATTGGGCTTTGATTTAACAGGTGCTTTATTATGCATTTCACATATTCAAGAGATCTTGACTTTACACAACTTGGTGTGAAACTTATATCAACATATATCATTCAACTGAATTTCATTATTAAATTTGTTGCTGGATCAATTTGTGGATTTGAAAAAAAAAAAAAATACTCAATACATAAAAGGTTCCATATTGTAAATGGAATATCAACTCTCTTAAAGGTGTCTTAGAAGATTAACACGTTTCTTTTTTTAAAATGTGAAATTATCATCTTCATGTATCAAACTTGCACACAAATAAGAAAAATCAATTTTGAATACATGCAATATGAGCTAAATGTATTCTTTTTAGCTGAACAGGACAATTTTGGCTTAATACGCTGTTGTTCTATGCACAAATAATTTATGAAGAACAATTTTTTTTCATTAATTTTTCATTATCATCTTAAAGAATCCTCTGAATGGGCTGACTAAAAAAATAGGACTTCCATCAGTATAAAAGGTTTTAAGCATCTATTTGTTCATTGCTGTAACATTACTGCAGATCCAATGTTTTGCTGTATTTGTATCCAAACCTGGATAATAACCTAGAAAATGAGTATATTGAACCACATTTACTCTAAACCAACAATTAACACTTTCAGGTTGGTAGCTGAGTGAGATGTGAACTTAATTAACCCTTTCCCTCATATAGACTCATTTTGACGCACTCAATAGGTACCACATAAAGCCTGATCTGCAGAAAACCACAGTTAAACCTTATCAAATTTAATTACAAAATCCTCATTTCCAGACCACTGAGGAGCAGCGAACAGCATAAAACCTGATCAGCCTGCGAGTTACTCACAGGCTGATCTGGTTTTATGCTGTTCGCATAGGTCTTTTCATGGTGTCTTCTATGAGGGAAAGGGTTAATTCAGTATTAAGAATGGGCTGAACTTTTCCATAAATGGCATTGGACCATGAATAAACGTAATCATGAAAAGAAAAACAGGAGGTCATCATACCAAGATTTTTTTAATTGGCTTCCAAAAAACTGATAATAATAAATAAGTCAAGGGAGACAATTTGACCTTAAACCACTGCTGTACAATACAGTGAGTGCCTCAAGTTATGGTTCTTGGTTCAAAGATCCCAACCTCAGTGTAGCATTTTACGGTTAAAGCACATTCCTCAATAGGCATTTGTGTTATAATGGGGCATATTGGAATGAACCCACATAAATGAAGTTCAACATTATCCCAATATAATGTAGTATCTTGGCTTGGATCCTAAATATAGCAGCTCCATAATAGTTCTGTGTTATTTCGTAATTTGACTCCATTTTACACATTTGGAGTCCTCACATCTACTGATGACCACAAATTTCCTTATGTGGCAGGTGCCCCTTCACTTCTGGGAACAGTCCACAGGGATAGGATCATGGTTGCTAGGTTACGAGGTAGGTAACCTAGAGACTGGCCGATGGTTGCTTGGTTACAAAATGGGCGAGTGGATGTGTGTGTTATTCCCATTCCGTAGTTCCAGGTGGTTTGGACGTCAGATCGTAAAGAACACGAGAGATTCCCGGGACAGTATGTATAGCAGAGACCATGTCACTTATCACCTGAAATATATAACGAGTGTTCTTTGGAACAAGTGTGTCATCTGCTGAAGCGGATGAAATAAGTGTGACGGACAGACAGGAAACAAAAAAATTGCTCCTTATGTGTCACCTCTGCTTACAGCAGGTGACACGATTGTTTTTTCAATATTTCTATGCAACTATATTAAGCCATTTTACATTCCATGATAAACCACAAAATAACCTGACCATTCTTGCATTTGGACATGATTTACCTGCAGTTTTAATGGTGCTAGACATTTTTCTGCCACCTGCTGTTCCAAACAGCTCACCTGCCCTGGCATTATTACTTTCTAAACCAATCAAAGAAAATTAAAACTATCACTAAAGGTGATCAATACCAAAATATCCAACCTTGACTGTAGGAAGGGTTGTGACCTGATTATGTAATACGGATGAAGGAAGGTCGTGACCTGATTAAGTAATACTGGTGTAGGAAGGGTTGTGACCTGATGATGTTATATGAGTGTAGGAAAGGTCGTGACCTGATTATGTAATATGGGTGTAGGAAGGTCGTGACCTGATGATGTTATATGAGTGTAGGAAGGTCGTGACCTAACGATGTTATATGAGTGTAGGAAGATTGTGATATGATTATGTAATATGGGTGTAGGAAGGTCGGGACCTGATGATGTTTTATGATGTAGGAAGGTCGTGACCTGATGATGTTATATGAGTGTAGGAAGATTGTGATATGATTATGTAATATGGGTGTAGGAAGGGTCGTGACTTGATGACATACATATTTGGGTTTTTTTTAAGAGGAAATTTGGTATATTTTTACTTGACATGAGCAATTTCACACATCTGGCAGTCACTGATCCTTAATATTAAGAGCTTCTCTTGACTTGCTCTTGACCTATGTCAGAATTGCAGATCTCTGTTAGGTTATTAGGTCTTTGAATTAAATGATGAGCAGCAAACAAATATTGTCTGCTGCTGTAATTGAGTTGGATTTTACTGTCTGCGACAGTGTTTCATTTCTATCACAACGTCAGTTAGTTACAGGTGTAGGAAGACCTGCCATTGAAATAGCGCAAATTATGAGTCATACTGAATACATAATCCATGCTGAAATACAGCAAGATCATCGAAATTCCACACAAATACTGTACCTGCTATCCAAATTTTAAAGGTCATAACTCTAACAAGTATATATGATCAAGTGACCCATGGGGTGGGGTCAATTTTGACACCATGGCCATTTTTTCAACACATTTGCATGGTTGAGGTCCACTAGTAAACATCTTATCTCCAGGCTTTGTGTTTCTGAGAAGAAGAATTTTTTGTAGGGTTTTCCTATTAAAGTCTATGTAAAATCAAGTGACCCCTACTTTTTAGGCAGGGCCAATTGTGACAAAAACAAGGCTGTGTCACAGACACGAAATCCCCCGCCGAATATATTTAGTTCATGAATGGGAGCTGTTTTTACAGAACATAAATCAGGGGCCGTAACTCCATTGTAAAAGATCAAACTGGGTCATGCTGTCAATATGATTATAATTCCTTATTGCCTCTTGATATAACAGAACAGAACAAGAAGAGACTTTATTACTTCCAAGTATACAACATGGAGAAAAGTTTATATATACATACAACTAAATATATAAACAAACTATACCATAAGCTTTTTCTGGTGTATTAATTTAAGAAGAGCACAGAATGTCGAGGACAGTGGAAGAAACAGAGTGATAAATTAACATATTCAAAGCAGATTGAGATATACAAACTTAGGAGACAAAAATCAAGTATGAAAAATAACAAAGGGCAATAACTCCAAAATTCAGCTAAGGAGAGTTATGGTTCTTGTGCACTGCACTTCTCCTCAATGAGATCTGTCCACCTGTGAAGTTTCAAAGCAATAGCTTGAATACTTTTGGAGGTATGCTCCGGACAAAAATCAAGTATGAAAAATAACAAAGGGCAATAACTCCAAAATTAGGCTAAGAGAGTTATGGTTCTTGTGCACTGCACTTCTCCTCAATGAGATCTGTCCACCTGTGAAGTTTCAAAGCAATAGCTTGAATACTTTTGGAGTTATGCTCCGGACAAAAATCAAGTATGAAAATAAACAAAGGGCAATAACTCCAAAATTAGGCTAAGAAGAATTATGGTTCTTGTGCACTGCACTTCTCTTCAATGAGATCTGTCCACCTGTGAAGTTTCAAAGCAATAGCTTGAATACTTTTGGAGTTATGCTCCGGACAAAAATCAAGTATGAAAAATAACAAAGGGCAATAACTCCAAAATTAGGCTAAGAAGAGTTATGGTTCTTGTGCACTGCACTTCTCCTCAATGAGATCTGTCCACCTGTGAAGTTTCAAAGCAATAGCTTGAATACTTTTGGAGTAATGCTCCGGACAAAAATCAAGTATGAAAAATAACAAAGGGCAATAACTCCAAAATTAGGCTAATGAGAGTTATGGTTCTTGTGCACTGCACTTCTCCTCGTTGAGATCTGTCCACCTGTGAAGTTTCAAAGCAAAAGCTTGAATACTTTTGGAGTTATGCTCCAGACAAAATTCGGACGGACGGACGGACGGACGGACGGACGGACAACGCCAAAACAATATCCCCCTCCCGATTTCATCGGCGGGGGATAATTAAGTCTGAAAATTTACAAAGGGCAATAACTCCTAAATTACGCGACAGAGAGTTATGGTTCTTGGTCACTGCATGCCCCCTCAATGAGATCTATCCACATATGAAGTTTCATTTTGATGCCTTTTATACTTTTTTAGTTACAGCCCAGACAAAAATTAAGTATAAAAATTTACAAAGGACAAAGACTCCAAAATTACGCAACAGAGAGTTATGGTTTTTGATCACTGCACTCCCTCTCAATGAGATCTATCCACATATAAAGTTTCATTTTGATGCCTTTAATACTTTTTGAGTTACGGCCCGAACAAAAATTAAGTATGAAAATTTATAAAGGGCAATAACTCCTAAATTACGCGACAGAGAGTTATGGTTCTTAGTCACTGCATGCCCCCTCAATGAGATCTATCCACTTATGAAGTTTCATCTTGATGCCTTTTATACTTTTTGAGTTACGGCCCGGACAAAAGTTGAGATGAACATTTAAAAAGGACAATAACTCCAAAATTATGCAACAGAGAGTTATGGTTCTTGATCACTGCACTCCCCCTCAATGTGATCTATCCACATATGAAGTTTCATCTTGATGCCTTTTATACTTTTTGAGTTACGGCCCGGACAAAAATTAAGTATGAAAATTTACAAAGGGCAATAACTCCTAAATAACGCGACAGAGAGTTATGGTTCTTGGTCACTGCACACCCCCTCAATGAGATCTATCTACTTATAAAGTTTCATCTTGATATCTTTTATACTTTTTGACTTACGGCCCGGACAATAATTATGTATGAAAATTTACAAAGGACAATAACTTCAAAATTATGCGACAGAGAGTTATGGTTCTTGGTCACTGCACTCCCCCTTAATGAGATCTATCCACATATGAAGTTTCATCTTGATGCCTTTTATACTTTTTGAGTTACAGCCCGGACAAAAAAAAACCCGACAGACCGACAGCCGGCTGGATGGCAAAGCTGAATCCAGTATACCCCCCTTACAACTACGTTGTGCGGGGGGTATAACAGAGACCTAGACTCTGTCCCACTGAGAGACTGAGTGATGTTATATCAGCAACTCCTCCATGGAGCTCCAAATTTTGTGTTTAGACCAACTGTTTTAACCCTTTACCTCATGAATATTCAAGTACAAACTTATGACTTAATGAATATTAATCAACTGAACTTTTAAATGGTATAGGAAACAAAGGATTTTTCTTTGTCATGTACAGAATCTGAGCCTCAATATCATATGAGCAATCAGAGCAGACCCTGATCAGACAACTCCTGTAAGCACCTGACCTCCTGTGTCTGCTCTGTTTGTGAATGCATCAAAATGAATTTATATGAGGTAAATGGTTTAACAGCCGAAGTTATGGTGCACAGTTTCATGAAAATCACAAATAGATATTCTCCACAAATCAGAAATACAAAATTCCATATCACTTACATAATGAAATTTTGGGGAAACTTTAAGACTATATTGTTCAAGAACATGCTTATGACAAAGTTTTTACACATTTTTTGTTCTTTAGGTCAATATATGAGGGAGAATAAGATATCCAATATTTTGAGCTTTATTTTCACAGATTTCTTTTGAGTAAACACAAAACACAAATACTTACAGACACAGGTATATGTTTATTTGGTTGAGCAGCAATACCGGTCATGAAATCGTGCGTAAGGAATGTTCGGATGACGATGGATCGCTGACAGGAAGGATGATGTTGAACGGGATCCCGGTCAAAATGTAACGGCAAAATTACAACCGGCATCTGACTAAGCCGAGACGTGCACTTTGAATCCTGGAGCACTTTAGTGGCAAGGTGGTCAGCTTGGCGTAGCGTACTTAGCACCCCTTCTGTGAGGTATGTTGGAGTAATGTCATCTATTGGAAATCTAACTGGGGGTCCGAAGACGTAAACGACTCTGAACAAAGAAAGAAAACAATTTGTATTAGTTCTTACATCAATAAAACAAGAGCTGTCAGAGGACAGCAAGCTTGACTATTCAAAATGCTTGTTAGTAAATCAAATGAAATCTATTTCAATTCTTGCCCTTCACATACCCTGTACATAATTATAGTCAAAAATGATATACCTTGATAGTCTGAAACCCCTTAATAATTTTATGATGTCTAAAATCAATCCCATGCCTAGTTACTGAGACATAAGCACAATAACACTGTGCATGCAAAACTTTAACCAAAAATCCAAGTTAGAAAAGGGCCATAATTTGTATAAAATTCAGTCCAAAAGTTATCCTCCTTAGTTTTCTGATGCCCCTGAAGACACTCCTTAACTTTCTAGTGAAATCCACAAGCAATTTCTGAGATATAAGCTGGATAGTAGCTTGAATGCCAAAATTTAACCAAAATTCTAAGTTAAAGGGTCATAATTTTTAATATATTCCATCAAGAGTTATCTACCATGAAAGTATGATACCCCTAAACATATAAAAGATGTTTCAAATCAATCCCATGCCTAGATAGTGAGATATTAGCATGAGAGTATCTTGCATGCAAAATTTTAAACCAAAATTTCTAAGTTAAAAAGGGGCCATAAGTTGTAATATATTCCATCAAGAGTTATCTACCTTGATAGTTTGATACCCCTAAACGTATTAAAGAAGTTTCAAATCAATCCTATGCCTGGATACTGAGATATAAGCATGAGAGTATCTTGCATGCAAAACTTTAACCAAAATTTCTAAGTTAAAAAGGGGCCATAATTTTAATATATTCCATCAAGAGTTATCTACCTTGGTTGTCTGATGCCCCTGAACATATTTATAAACTTTCAAGTCAATACCATAAATGGTTATTGAGATATAAGGTTGATAGTAACTTGCACGCAAAACTTTAACCAAAAGCTGCAACGCCAACTCCGACGCCGACGCTGACGCCAGGGCGACTACAATAGCTCTCATATTCTTCGAATAGTCGAGCTAAAAAACTACATGCTAATTTAACAGATCACAAATGATAATAGGCAAATAAGTGCTAATTTAATTTAACCCTTTACTTCATTTAGACTCATTTTGACGCAATGGCAAACAGGACAGACCAAGATCAGACAGCTCCCAAAGGAGTCTGATTAGGGTGTCCTCTGTTTGCTCAAACAATACTCCTGTGTAGCAAAAAAAAAATAATTATTTTATGTTAGGTAAATCAATATTCATCAAATCATAAATTTGTTAATGAATATTCACAAGGTAAATGCTTAACAGATTACAAGAGTTAATAGGCGAATTTCTTTAAAGGTTCATGCAAAAAAAAAACAAGAGGGCCATGATGGCCCTGAATCGCTCACCTGAGTACCATTGCTTCAGCTGATGTCAAGGTTTTTAAACAGACAAGGATTCTGATATAACTTAATCTAAAACATTTTACCCCTGACAATACTACACACCAAATATCTAAGCAATGGGCTATATGGTTTCAGAGAAGACTTGGGCGCAGGGTCATTAATCACCGTAGGGCCAAGACTTTGAAAATCTTTGTAATGAACCATTAGATGTGCTACATACCAAATATCTAAGCTCTAGGCCTAATGGATTCATAGAAGAAGATTTTTAAGATTTTCCTATTTAACTCTATGTAAAACAAGTGACCCCAGGTGTGGGGTCATTTATCACCATTGGGCTATGATTTGTACAATCTTGGTAGTGGCCCATAAGATGATGCTACATACCAAATATCTAAGCTCTAGGCCTATGATTCATGAAGAAGATTTTTTAAGATTTTCCTATATAACTCTATGTAAAACAAGTGACCCCTGGTGCGGGGTCATTTATCACCATAGGGCTATGATTTGTACAATCTTGGTAGTGGCCCATAAGATGATGCTTTATACCAAATATCTAAGCTCTAGGCCTTATGGATTCATAGAAGAAGATTTTTTAAGATTTTTCTATATAACTGTATGTAAAACAAGTGACCCCTGGTGCGGGGTCATTTATCACCATAGGGCTATGATTTGTACAATCTTGGTAGTGGCCCATAAGATGATGCTACATACCAAATATCTAAGCTCTAGGCCTTATGGATTCATAGAAGAAGATTTTTTAAGATTTTTCTATATAACTCTATGTAAAACAAGTGACCCCTGGTGCGGGGTCATTTATCACCATAGGGCTATGATTTGTACAATCTTGGTAGTGGCCCATAAGATGATGCTACATACCAAAAATCAAAAGGTTAGGCCTTGTGGTTTCGGAGAAGAAGATTTTTTCAAGTTTTTCCTATATTAGCCTATGTGAAATCAAGTGACCCCTGGGGCGGGGCCAATTTTGACCCCAGGGTCATAATTTGTACAATCCTGGTAGAGAGTCATAAGATCATGCTACATACCAAAAATCAAAAGGCTAGGCCTTGTGGTTTCAGAGAAGAAGATTTTTTAAATTTTCATTTTTAAAATCTATTTTTAGCTCCTGTGACCTAATTATGCGATGGACCAGAACCATTTATACAACTTTAGTAGAGCTTCATCTAAGGAACATTCCTGCAAAATATTTTACAAATTGGCCAAGCCGTTTAGGAGGAGATGTTGTTTGAAGCAATTGTTGACGCCGGACGCACGGACGCACGGACGCACGCACGGACGACGGACAACGGACAAAAGGCGATCAGAAAAGCTCACCTTGAGCACGTTGTGCTCATGTGAGCTAAAAAAGTTACTGATAATTACATGCGCATAAATTAACCCTTTACCTCATAATATCCACAGGCATATTCATGACTTGTTGAATATTAATGTTCTCAACTGTTAAAGCAAACAGGAGTATGCATAGATCAAGTTTATTTAACAACTCTGATTAAAGATCATGACATCTATCCACCTACGAAGGTCATATGTGCAATGTTCCAGACAAAAATTAAGTATGAAATTTATCAAAGGGCAGTAACTCATAAAATATAATGCAGGGAGCAGTTCTTGTGCACTGCAGTTTCACTCCATGCTATTTATTCTCATGTATATGAAAATAAATGACAGACACAGACAGTTATCTATATCAGAAGTTATGGCCGTCACTTACCGGTTAATATTATGGCAGATACGGGGTATGAGTTTGGCGAGCGTCATCATACTGGACCAATCTATGTCTTCCGGGTCCTGCTTACTGGATAACGCTGCCACGTAACTGTATGATCTACAGTCGCCCTGGTAACAAGAAGATTTTCCCTATGAATTAGGTGAGAAAACAGATCTGACAAATTTTAAAATAAATTCAATCCATGCTTCTTTCATTAATGTTGACTGTAAAAGGAACTTTTACGATGCTTTTTGTTTTTCAATAAAAAAAAAATCTTACCAGTAAGGGCTAACCTGGGGCATTACAAAAAAATTTACCATATTCTACCAACTATGAAATATAGGTCATGGCCAAATATTGAACTCTTCATATTATGATGTACATGTGTACCAATTTTCATCAAGATGTGAAGTCAACTTCATTGGAAAAAAAAGTTTGAATGCAAAGGTAAACCTGAGGTGTGATGGATGGATGGATGGATGGATGGACAAACGCATGAACAAACCAAAAATCTTTATACAGCTGAAAATCATAACAAGAGGACCAAGTTGGCCCTGAATCGCTCACCTGAGAAACATTGCGTTCATTGCCAATTATTGTAATAGGAGTCATACTGAATACATAATTCATGCCGAAGTGCAGCAAGATCATCTAAATTCCACACAAATACTGTACCTGCTTTCCAAATTTTAAAGGTCATAGCTCTAATAAGTCTATATGATCAAGTGACCCCTGGGGTGGGGTCAATTTGACACCAGGGCCATTATTTGAACACATTTGCATGGTTGAGGTCCACTAGTAAACATCTTATCACCAGGCTTTGTGTTTCTGAGAAGAAGAATTCTTTTTAGGGTTTTCCTATAAAAGTCTATGTAAAATCAATTGTGACCCAAGGGCCATGATTTGAACAAACTTGGTAGAGGTCTACTAGGTCATGTTACACACTAAATATCTTAACTCTAGATCTTGTGGTTTCTGACAAGAAGATTTTTATAGTTTTTCCAATGTTTATATAAGTTTATATCATATCAAGTGACCCCTGGGGTGGAGCCAATCTCGACCCAAAGATCATGATTTGAACAAACTAGGTTAAGGTCCATAAGACAATGCCACACACCAAATTTCTAAGCTCTAGGCCTTGCGGTTTCGGAGAAGAAGATTTTTAAAGATTTCACTTTAAAACTCTATTTTTAGCTCCTTTGACCCAGATACATGTACGCAACAGACTGGAACCATTTGAACAACTTTGGTAAAGCTTCATGCAAGGAACATCATATACAATTTTCATTAAATTTGGTCCAGTGGTTTAAAGAAAATTGTTGACACCTACCACACAGATGAGACGCTGGACAAAAGGCGATCTCAATAGCTCACCATGAGCACGTTGTGCTCAAGTGAGCTAAAAACAGCCTCAAAAAGGCCTGTAATCACTTTCAGTTTTGGGACACCTCATTATTGTTACAAATAATTTTTGTGACTCTAAACTTTTCGACAATATTTTCAAAATATATTTTTGGAGATCTTAGTTTTGGGACACAAATGTCCCCTACTTCACTTTTCCCTGACATCTCACTGGCAATCCTTCCTGGTCAAAAAAAATAGTTCCGTTTTTTGGTCTCCAGCAAATAAAAAAGAGGGTCAGTAGGTTAGGATTTTAATTTTTTTTTTACATGAATCGAAAGATAAACAAGAGCTGTCAGAGGACAGCACGCTCGACTATTCAAAACACCTGTTGGTTAATCAAATGAAATCTTTTTCAATTCTTGCCCTTCACATACCCTGTACATAATAATAGTCAAAAATGATATACCTTGATAGTCTGATACCCCTAAATATTTTTATGAAGCTTAAAATCAATCCCATGCCTAGTTACTGAGACATAAGCATAATAACACTGTGCATGCAAAACTTTAACAAACAAGAGGGCCATGATGGCCCTAAATCGCTCACCTGAATTCAACTGCTAGAGAGAAAATGCTTAAGCATACGTTTCCTGAAAATTGTTTCGTACATTAATAAATAAATGTGATAATAGGGTGTAATATTAGAAAAAAAATAATATCTTACTAATTTGTCCCCTTTTTTTCAACTGACAATGAGTGCTAAAAAATGAAAATATTAAAGTTCAAACAGAGTAAAACCTTGCAATTTTCAACATTTAAATAAATTGATTAAAGCCATCATCAAATTTGGCCAAGATATTCTGGTCATAAACAATGTCTTAAGGTTTGAAGGCAATTGCTAAAGAAATGAAGATGCTAGAGTGCAAACAATGTGAAATCTGGCTTTTTTGAACTTGGCTGTGATTTTATGGTTATAAACATTGATATAAAGTTTGAAGATAATTGCTCATGAAATGAAGATGCTAGAGAGCAAACAATGTGAAATCTGGCTTTTTTTAATTTTAAAAGGGGCATAACTCCTGACCTAATGTTCCGATATCAGCCATAATCAAACTTGGCTGAGATTTTATGGTTATAAACATTGTTTTAAAGTTTGAAGATAATTGCTCATAAAATGAAGATGCTAGAGTGCAAACGAACAAATTGTGGATGACGGACGGAAGACGGACATTCATCGATCCTAAAAGCTCATCCTGAGCACACGTGCTCAGGTGAGCTAAAAATCCAAGCAAGAAAAGGGCCATAATTTGCATAAAATTCAGACAAAAAGTTATCCTCCTTGGTTTTCTGATGCCCCTGAAGACACTCCTTAACTTTCTAGTCAATTCCACAAACAATTTCTGAAATTTCTGAGATATAAGCTGGATAGTAGCTTGAATGCAAAAAATTAACCAAAATTCTAAGTTAAAAGGGGGCCATAATTTCTAACATATTCCATCAAGTGTTATCTTCCTTTATAGTATGATACCCCTAAACACATTAAAGATGTTTCAAATCAATCCGATGCCTGGACTCTGAGATATAAGCATGAAAGAACATTGCATGCAAAACTTTAACCAAAATTTCTAAGTTAAAAAGGGGCCATAATTTGTAACATATTCTATCAAGAGTTATCTACCATGAAAGTATGATACCCCTAAACATATTAAAGATATTTCAAATCAATCGCATGCCTGGATACTAAGATATAAGCACGAAAGTATCTTGCATGCAAAACTTTAACCAAAATTTCTAAGTTAAAAAGGGGTCATAATTTGTAACATATTCTATCAAGATTTATCTACCATGAAAGTATGATACCCCTAAACATATTAAAGATGTTTCAAATCAATCGCACGCCTGGATACTGAGATATAAGCATGAGAGTATCTTGCATGCAAAACTTTAACCAAAATTTCTTAGTTAAAAAGGGGTCATAATTTGTAATATATTCCATCAAGAGTTATCTACCTTGGTTGTCTGATGCCCCTAAACATATTCATAAACTTTCAAGTCAATACCATGAATGCTTATTGAGATACAAACTGGATAGTACCTTGAACGCAAAAATTTAACCAAATTTTCTATTGCATGCAAAACTTGAACCAAAATTTCAAAGTTAAAAAGGGGCCATAGTTCATATTAAATTCAGTCAAGAGTTATCTACCTTGGTTGTCTGATGCCCCTGAACAAATTTATAAACTTTCAAGTCAATACCATAAATGGTTATTGAGATATAAGGTTGATAGTAACTTGCAAGCAAAACTTTTACCAAAAGCTGCAACGCCAACGCCAGGGCGACTACAATAGCTCTCATATTCTTCGAATATTCGAGCTAAAAAAGGGAAATATCTTTTTACAGACAGAAAGGTAAAAAAAACTTTAGGGTTAGCCATTGAAAAAGAAGGTAGGTCTGGAGAACAGAAATAGAACTTCTTTTTTTGGCCCCGGTATCAGCAGGATTAAATAACAGTTGTGGCAGGAGTAAACAAAAGAGTGTGAAAATAAAATCTTTATTATCGTGTTTACCAAGTTACATCAAAACAAACGATAACTTCCATTTGCAAATCATTCATTCAAATTTAGAAATCAGTTCCCTAACATTAGGTTTTTAGGGTTGCAGGAAGTTGTTGTTGTTGTATTGGGGTTTACCGTCGCTGTGTTAGAATTTCAATCATATAGCGACGTCCAGCTAATTACATGTGGAGGAAAACCCCGAGTACACAGAGGTACCCGGGTAGAACCACCGACTTACTGTAAGCTAGCTGGAAGGCTTCCTGACATGAAAAATCCGAAGTCCCTACCGGGATTCAAACCCACAGCGGTGAGGGGCTGAGAGATTTGTAGTCCATGACTGTAACCGCTCGTCCACGGCAGCCCCGTACAGGAAGTTAACACAAAGAAAGAGCATAGAGTATGAAAATGACACATTTATTATCATTTATAGGAAGCCATATCAAAACCAGTAACTTCTATTTACACTGTATTGTAGGTGTTATAATCAGTAGGCTAAGGTTAGGTATTTGGCGGTGCAGGAGGTTAAGTCAAAGAAAGAGCATAGAGTATGAAAATGACACATTTATTATCATTTATAGGAAGCCATATCAAAACCAGTCATTTCCATTTACACTGTATAATAGGTGTTATAATCAGTAGGCTAAGGTTAGGTATTTGGCGATGCAGGAGGTTAAGACATAGAAAGGGCATAGAGTATGAAAATGATGAACATGACAAATTTATTATCAAGTATAGCAAGTTATATCAAAACAGGTAATAATTTCCTTTTACAGTCTTGAAGGAGCTATGAGACAAGTCTTTGGTAAATTGCAAGGAAATGAAAAAGCAAAAAGAGAAATGTGAAGCATCATTTCATACAATATAGTTAATTTTCTCAACACTATAGAGCCAAAGTTGTTCCTCATTTAATAAGCAAACCAATACTTATGTCTCCAATAATCATTTTTTGTGATTAAAGTTTTGTTTGATTAAACCATTTGATTCTTAATTATATCCTTTATGCACATGTAATGTAGTGAAACAGGTAAAAAAAAAATGTTGCCTCAGAAACGGGAAAATCTTTACATTGAATGCCTGTAACGAAGTATAACGGGTAATAAAATTGTGGCCTCAGAAACGGGCCAATCTTGACAGTGAATGCCTGTAACGTATTTAAACAGGTAAAATTGTTCTCTCCTAAAACCCTGAACTTATTCTAGCGTAGGAACCCTAAAAATATTAATTTTAGAAAAATAATCGCCAAATTGATGTATTTAATTCAAAAAGTATCATTAAATTGAATTAAATGTAATTTGTTTATTTAAAGTTTCAATTTCCTGGAGATATAGGATATATTGAATTTAATCAGAAAAAAATCAATAAAAACATAAATTTGCATATTTCAATTAAATTAAAAATTACCTGAAATTCCTAAATGAATAAAATCACTTTTAGCGATTTTTTTTTTTTTTATGATTTCTGTGGATAACCATTTGATAGTTTATTAGAATTAACTATTTAAACTATCTGATTATATTGATTTCTATTTAAAATTTATTTTTAATTAATGTTGAAAAACATGTTTTTAACCATTTTAAACATTAATCTTATTTTATGTTTTTTAAAAGTTATTTAACATTCCTAAGCATGCTTTATGGTGCATTATAGCCTTTCCATACGTATCATACGCTTTGTTATTTAAATTGTGTTCACATATGAAGGTTAAAATGTTAATTGCTGAAAAACAGCAACAACCAAAAAAAACCTATTTGAGTTAATTTCAACGTTGTCCAACATATTTTTTTCTAAAAATACGACAAATCATGAGTCAGGTTTTAACCTGCAAAATAGGTACCCGTCTTAAAACGTTGCAGGGTATCACTGTAAAGATTGGCCTGTTTCTTAGGCAACAATTTTTTACCCATTTTTATATGCCCCTTTAAAAGGTTGGAAATTCCCAACAACTTATACATTTTGAAAAGAAATTTTCATACTGTAAAAAAAAAAAAAAAATACTGTTGTAATTCAAGAGAGGAGTCACCTTTCTTTATGTTTTGTTGTGAAAATAAAAAAATATTTATACACAAAAACATCCTTATGACTGTAATCAAAATTGCAGGAAATTTAGAGAAACAGGCCCCTGACTTTTACCATCAAAAATACACAAACAACTGTCATATATGATAATTGGATGACACTCTCAGTTCGTAGATGTGGTAAAACAAATGAACACCAGGCTACCAGTCCCTTTCATATGGAATTAGAACCTCTGAGGTTGAGTGGGTAAAAGCTAGTGACTCATCCCACACACACACCCCTTGCCCTACGATGCTTAGGGATTGTACAGGTGAGAATTTTGAGAGGCTATCACTATTTTTTTTTTCTAAATTAGATAAATAAGAGAAGAAAAGCGCTTGTAAAAATATAAATAAGTCCTACATAAGACTTCAATCTATCAAGGGACATTGGCAATTCCTCACTTGGCCAAATGAGTGTTGTTACTCATGATTTTATTTGTCAAATAGAATTATCTCTGAGACCAGTCCTGTATTTCTTGACACATCTAAAATTTGGATTTTCAACTCAAAAATGTCAAAGTCTGTATCACTACAAATATGATAATTTGAAGAAATTGGAGACCCATTTCCTGTCAGATTATGTTAATACGGTATACGAGTCAAATTTCATCTAAATTGCTGTCTTTCTAGAATTTTGCACTGAAAACTGTACAAAAAGCTGCATTTTACAGTGCCAACAGCAAAGACTGTTAATTTCTTTGTAAGTCTTGTATACATTTGCTTCATAATAACTTTGGAGTTGTTTCCCACCCATTTTATTACCCCTCATTGACCATAATTGGACTGTCTCTCATCAGTGTCGCTCATATACTCTGATTCATAATAGGTAGAAAATGCATTACAGCTACTAAAGTCTGCTTAGGTTTCATTGACTAAGGTCTTATTTACATAATAAAAGCATAATTTAAATTTTTTTTGTAACATTTGCTACTGATTTCGTTCAAAATTTAACTGTCCCCAGGATAAGCGTCACTCCTGTAACAAAGATGTACAAATGCAAAATAATAACTGATCCCCCAAGTCTTTTGAAAGTGATCTTCCTTAAAACACTTTATCAACTTCCTGTTGTACAAGTGGAAAAGGCGGCATTTTGAAAAACTCTGAAAGAAGATGCATCTGATGCCAGAAAAGCAAGTACATACTATGCATAATTTTTGATTGGGTCACATCTGTTACACTTGTATTTTTTTTTCAACAGATATTGTACTAATATGTTTGTGCAACTGATTCAGACAAGTTGTGTATTTTGTATAAAAAGTGTTTACCCCAACTAGTGAGACTTCATGTGGTTTGAAATAGGTTTTTACCACAAAATATTTCATTCCTATAACAGTCACTCCCGTAACATGCTTTTTTGTAACAGGGGTGACTACAATTGTTACGGGAGTGATTTTTTTGTCATTTTAGCAGATATTTATATTGTATTATGACAAACTTGTTGATGTTTTGTGGTATTCTAGCTGTTGGGATATCATTTTTATATTAAGTGTACGTTATCCTCAGCTATATGTGGATGGGATCCAGAGAACCAATAAATTGATTAATTTCTGTTACAGGAATGACTGTTACATGTTACAGTAGTGACATTTCTTTGTTTAAAAAAAACATACTTGAAATGGATGTTAGATTAGAAGATGAAATAAGACTCCTGCTAATTCTCTATAACTTTAACCATTTCATACATATTTTGCATTTTATCTTAAGTCATGGAACCAACCTTTGGTGAAATTTTATTACAGGTGTGACAGGGCAATGTTACAGGTGTGACTTGTCTATTCAGTTTTCAGTTCATTTGCTTGCCCTCTTGTGGGGGTGTGTTTGCATATGGTTCAACTAAGAGAACAGCTGAATTAAGAGTCAGAATCATCATAGAGAGGTACTTCCTAGACAATGATTTCCTGTCACAAGGACTTGATGAGAAAAGAAGGGATGATAACCTCGCAAAACAATATGCACAATACTCAGAATGACTTTGAATGATGACTTAATAAAAACAATTTATGAAAAGAAGTTACGAAAATAAGGGCAAATGGAAGCTTCATGGGTATTTGGCAAATGCATTCATTGGAAAGTCTACTGAAATTGGCTTTTTTTTTTCAAGTTTATCCAAAACTGAAGGATGCCCAACTGTCTGAAAAGATTTGAACAGGCTAATTCTTCCAAAACAGGTCAGGTGCAGCAATGTCCCAGTCTTAATAATGTGGACAAGTACCAGAGATGATATGGTAGAAAGTAATTGGGTTCCAAATCACTTCATTGTACTTTTGCCTGGAAGTACATCTAGACTAAATTAACAATAAAGTAGGGTGACAGGAATGTAAAACTGATGTGAGGTTTGAGACTGTGAGCTTTATTGAGCCTACAAGCATTGGGACAGAGGAGAGTAAGAGTGAGGGGGCTGAGCTTAGTAATGTAATAGGAATCCGAGTAAAGTTAGAGTGCGGGGGCAAGGAGAAAAAGAGAAAAGTAACAGAGAACATTAGGAATAATGGGGGAGAGGAGAAAAAGAGAGTGAGAGTGGAGGGGGGGGGGGGAGGAGAGAGTAAAGGGCAACAGGACAGAAACATCAAAGGGACAGAGGAAATAAAGACAAGGAGCTTAAGAATGAGGTGGAAAGAGTGTGAAAAGAAAAGAAAGAGTCAGGGAATAATAGTGAGTTGGTAAAGAAGAGGAAGAGTCATGGGGCCGAGGTCAGTAAGGAGTCATGGGGCTGAGGTAAGAGTCAGGGGGAGCTGAAAGGAGAATAAGATATCAGAGAGGTCCAAGGAGGAAGAGTCAGGGGGCTAAGAGTCATCAGGGGGTGAAATTCAGTAAGAGTCCTGGGGCTGAGGAGGCTAGGAAAAGCCATGGACAGTTAAAGTCCTTGGACTTGGAAGAGTAAGAGTCAGGGGCCGAGGTTCAGTAAGAGTCAGGGGGTCAAGAAGACTAATATAAACATACCAGAACCAGCACTCTGTGTTGGTAAGTATGTAGTTGTACGATACAAGAATAGACTTTATCAAGAACTAGTGTTGGCCTCTAGTGTTGATGATCTATTTGTACAGTGCATGTACCAGGTTGGTAGAAAGAATACCAGCTGCTTTTTTTGGCCCCAAAAAATTGCATGACAGGTGCTGGTATGACTACAGTAACATATCCTTGATACCAGAGCCAGTTAAGATTCAGTCATCATCTTCTCATTACACAGTGAATGAAAGCCTCTGGCGATCCTTGTCTGAATTTCAGACTTCATAATTCCTGATGACAGTTTCCATTTTATTTGATACTTGAACCCATTCTCTTTTGTAGTGGTCTAAGTAAATACTTTGTGACTACATATACAGTGAACCCTCGTTTTACCAGCATTGGTTATACCGGCTACCTCATTATACCCATAAAATATATTTTAACAAAATGTATAAAGCTCTGAAATGACTTTTAAAAAAGTATCTGAAACAGATACTTAAGACAGGTGATCGCTTAAAACAGAAACATAGAAGTGATACATATAAAAGTGCAGAAAACTCACAACTTCTTGTTTCCTGCATTAAGTCTAATGTTAATGCTTTTTCGAAATTAGCCATATGAATCCTTTCATATTTGAACTCATTAAAAACATATGTTCATAACAAACACTGTCGGTGTAACAAGGTTTCACTGTTTATGCATAAGAACTCAGGATGCTGCCATGTGGATTCTTACACAGGTTTGTTAAAACACTTGGATGTTAAGAATTTTAAGATGTTTGTCTTTCTGCTATTAAATTTACCTATTTGAACACAAAGGTGCAGATGTCAACCAATTTTATGCCGATAAGCAATATAGCAGTTCTTTTATAATATTGCAAATAGTTTCTCACATATGTAAGACCTGATATTGGTTCCAGCCAATTTGTCTTTTTTGAAAAATATTGTCAAAATTTTCATTTTTCATATAGATGCAGACAAGTTTTCAAGGCAACTGTGTTGTATCCCAGCATACAATGTGTTGAAACTATTTTAATGCTATATGAAAAATGAAGCCAGAGCCAGATTACAAAGAGAAAATGTTACACAATGTTTAACATTGGTACCCTGTTCCCCAGCAACTGCATATCGGGACCCGCCAAAGTTAAACCTTGAATAACATTTGCTCTTGTGCAACCAGGTTCAAGAGTTTGGATCAACTTGTTGATTCACTCACTGTAAGCACTGGTTTAAATCATTAAATGATGTCATTTGTACAATTTTCATCATTTAAAGTTCTGCTAAGAGTAATGAGATATTGCAATAACTGTTAAACTTTGAAGGTGACGGTGGTCATGGTTTAATATGTCACTTCTATAACATTTGGTCTTTCCTGTAACGAAATTGCCAGATACTGAAGTGTTTAAGAACCTTTCATTATATGAAACAACATTTTCTTATTCAGATGTAATCTTTAAAAGCACTTGTTGACTTTACAACACCAAATGAACACCAAAAGATAACTTTCCTTATCAATTGTCCTTTCTGTAACATTTTATGTCACTCATGTAACGAGTGAGTCCTATCTGTAACAACCACTATATTACAAAATAAAATTACAGAGTAAGCACCTTCTAAAACAAATAATTTGGAAGTCTGACACATTGCCATTGTCCTAGGCACCACATAACATAAGGATGATATATTTGCTGGTAAATATGTAATAGCTGAATATTTTACCTGCCAAAAAGCCTAAAAAATTCATTCACAGTTGTAGAAGTACATAGAATTTACATTTTATGATTAATAAATAATCATTACTTTAATATGCCAACAAAGTATAAGTAAGATTTCTTAAATAATTAGAGAATTAAGCTGGATATAAAAATTGTTACAGGAAGGACTCAACCACCGACACACTGCATTTGAAGCTATTTTTTGTTTAAACTGTTGCTTATTTAGGTGGCATATTCAAGTTCCACACTCTGTTTGGTTCCTAAAGTTCATATAGTTAATGAAAGTTTGAATTGATAGCAGTCAGTTTTTTACTTTTACTCAAATCAGATTTAGACGAAAATTGATATTGACTCATACACGTAACCTGGCTTTACTGACACCCAACACAACCTACGAACCTGACACATTTTCTATTATCCATTGGGGAAAAACCCCTTTCTCATTTCTACCGGTACATACAGTCAATTCACTGTGGAATAAAATGCAGAGGAATGACAGTGCAGTGCAAAGTTACTCTCAGGTCCCAGCAAATACTTAAAATATGTTGCTAGACATGAGAAAGATGAGATTCCTTGGTCCTGTAGATGAACTAAGTGATTTGACAGAAAATATATTATTAACACACATTCAGAGAAGACGTCTATTGCCAAAAACAGGTGTAGGAATACCATAGAGAAGTTTCATACAGATATTATCAAAATAAAACTGCATAGCTGTTGCAAGACAGCTGGAGGGCTTCCTCATATAAACTAGACAGTGTTCCTTGGAACACTTGTGTTGCCTGCATTCCAGCAGTTTTCATGGAAAGGGTCTTCATCAAAAGATCAAAATTTATACAAGAGGCCCATTATGGCCCTAAATCGCTCACCTGAGATAAATAGGTTGACCCAAGGAACATCTGTACCAATTTATTTTTAAATCTGGCCAGTAGTTTTGAAGAAGATGATTTTTAAAAATACCATATTTTTTTTCTTTTTGTTGCCATGGCAACCAGAGTTCTATATGGATCAAGTTTATTTTAGCAACTTTTGTGAAGGTTGACCCAAGGATCATTCCTGCCAAATTTAATCAAATTCTGTCCAGTGGTTTCAGAGGAGATGATGTTTAAAGGTTTCTCTATATACATATAAGGCAAATAAGCCCCGCCCCTGGCGGCCATGTTTTTTACGGATCGGAAGAATTTTAGCAACTTTGGTAGAGGTTGACCCAAGGAACATCCATACCAATTTATTTTAAAATCTGGTCAGTAGTTTTGAAGAAGATGATTTTTAAAGTTTTCATATTTGTTTTTCTTTTTGTTGCCATGGCAACCAGAGTTCTACATGGATCAAGTTTATTTTAGCAACTTTTGTGAAGGTTGACCCAAGGATCATCCCTGCCAAGTTTAATCAAATTCTGTCCAGTGGTTTCAGAGGAGATGATGTTTAAAGGTTTCTCTATATACATATAAGGCAAATAAGCCACCTCCCCTGGCGGCCATGTTTTTTTACCGGTTCGGAATAATTTTAGCAACTTTGGTAGAGGTTGACCCAAGGAACATCCGTACCAATTTATTTTGAAATCTGGCCAGTAGTTTTGAAGAAGATGATTTTTAAAGTTTTCATTTTATTTTTTCTTTTCGTTGCCATGGCAACCAGAGTTCTACATGGATCAAGTTTATTTTAGCAACTTTTGTGAAGGTTGACCAAAGGATCATCCCTGCCATGTTTAATCAAATTCTGTCCAGTGGTTTCAGAGGAGATGTTGTTTAAAGGTTTCTCTATATACATATAAGGCAAATAAGCCCCGCCCCTGGCGGCCATGTTTTTTTACGGATCGGAATAATTTTAGCAACTTTGGTAGAGGTTGACCCAAGGAACATCTGTACCAAATTATTTTGAAATCTGGCCAGTAGTTTTGAAGGAGATGATTTTTAAAGTTTTCAAATTATTTTTCTTTTTGTAGCCATGGCAACCAGAGTTCTTCATGGATCAACTTTATTTTAGCAACTTTTGTAGAGCCTCACCCAAGGAACATTCCTGCCAAGTTTCATTAAATTCTTTCCAGCGGTTTCAGAGAAGATGTCTTTTAAAGCAAATTGTTGATGACGGACAACGACGGACGCCGCAAGACGCCGGACGCCGGGCGATCACAAAAGCTCACCTTGAGCACTTTGTGCTCAGGTGAGCTAAAAATAAATTTTGTTTTTACCCACAAGTTATCATTATACAAAAACAAGGTCCTATCATA
>CM037783.1:61767229-61817229 GCA_021229015.1 Solen grandis | reverse complement strand
TTATTCATCCAAAGACCTAAACCCAAAGACAAACAACTCAAAAAGGCGTGTGAAGGAAATCTCCACCGCCACCGCAATATTGTGAGAAAAAAAAACAGTACGTTTGTACTTTCAAAATTAAAGGATGTAACTACTGCGCGGAGTTGTGTTCCGACGCCATTCAAAAGTGGTAAACAGCATTCTGGCTATCTTTATGCATTAAGTATTAGCAATGTAAAAACAGTCAAAAACCACGATGATCATCTACACCAAGAGGTGCACGTGAACAGCATGGTATATGGTTAAAATACAACATCACAGCTGACTGTAAGTTTCTGGTTGCGGTAGAGACTGTTTAAATACGAGAGTAGTCGATAAAATGTCCTTACGATTGATTACGGACTGTAAGGGATTTTTTCAGGAGGGAAATAGCTAAATTAACGAAAAATAGCCTTGCCTACACCTAAGCAAATATTGCCTATATGCCGAAAAGGTGAAATAATGCTCCAGCGTTTATGTTTGTATATAAATATATTAACCTCTTCATAACGGCAAATTGTTTTTGTAAGGAGTGACTTTATTTATTTACGAGTATTTAAGTATAAGCATATATTCCGGTCCTGGTTGCCGTATGGTTAGAGCCTCCGCCCTGGAATCGAAAGGTCGTGGCGTCGATCCCCGGCAGCGACATACCAATGTCGTAAAATAAATAGTACTGGTAGAGATCCCTTGCTTGACTCTCAGCATATAAAGGTAATTCCAAGACTGGTTGGCCCGGTGTCAGAATAGTGAGACTGTGGCAGCACTACATCTGTCTCAGACATAGTCTACAAATGACTTAGATACTGCCGGTGGGACGTTAAACCCAGCAAACAAATAAACTAGCATATATTCATTTTTATGGGATTATTTTCTATAAGAAAACAAAAGTGCTCTAAATAATTAACAATTATCGCATACGCTTTAACTCGTCTAAGTATAATCTAATACAAAATTGAGCATAATTAACTCACATCAAAGTGGATTATTTTAAGTAACAACAATCGCTACGTTCGAATAAACGACATGACCCTGCATGGGCGTAGACCTTTGGGTCAAGGTCATTTGAAGGTCAAGGTCACCTGGCGGGTAGAGCTGATCAAGGTGCATGCACTTGTGAAACGTGGAGGCTGCAGGTGTATAGGTGTTACGGTCAAGGTTAAAATTTGTGACAAACAGACAGACAGACAGACAGACCAAAACAATATGCCCGGATCTGTCGATGCGGGGGCATAAAAGTGAAACGTATGTTTTTTAGAATGTGATAACAAAAATTCTTTTTGCACTAACACAGACGGTCTATAAGATATCGGATACTATATTACGATTATTTTTAAATAATATATATATACACACTGTTCGCAAATTCATGTTAAAAGGACTAAAGAATAGGAAAAAAATATATTGATTTATTTTAGCTAGATATTATAAACTAGGCAAAAATAAAGAACCGTTGTATTGATTGTTGTTTTGCTATCACTTAGCAACACTGAACTGGATTTTCAACGGAAAACACTTACCCTACTCACGTTCTGGTGCAAGAATATATGATATTTCGCCGAGTTGCTAATCTTTGGGTTTAGGTCTTTGGTTCAAAAACTTGACAAACATTTGAGGCGCCTGATTTGGCTTGTGGTTTTTTTGGCGTCATGTTGATTAGTAATCGCTAAGCCTGTGGTTTTTGGCGTCATGTTGATTAGCGTCATAATGTATATCTTTATTTAATTCTTTGACTTATACAATCATGTACATCGTCAATACATAATAAATATACTACACAAATTACACACGTGAAACAAAACAACACTCTCTCTCCGACTCACTCTCTCATCTACTATTAGCAATCGCTAAGCTTGTGGTTTTTGGCGTCATGTTGATTAGCAATGGCTAAGCCTGTGGTTTTTGGCGTCACGTTGATTAGCAATGGCTAAGCTTGTGGTTTTTGGCGTCATGTTGATTAGTAATCGCTAAGCCTGTGGTTTTTGGCGTCATGTTGATTAGCAATGGCTAAGCCTGTGGTTTTTGGCGTCATGTTATTCAGCAATGGCTAAACTATCCGAAATTACACATATATTTCTGACGCTCACTTTGGTTTTCGTGATGGTCGCTCTGCATCCGACGCCATGTTTAAACTACACAAAAAGACGGTTTTGTCTTAAAAAAGGGTAAACTTTGATGTGTTTTTGTTGTTGTTTTTTCGAGGACGAACCATTAACATTGTTATTCATGACGTTCTCTGGCATAAGGTAATGAATACTGGCGTTGGTTGTAAAATGTTCACCATGTTAAAATTATGCATTGTGTCCAATTACTATATAATAGCATAATGTTTGTTTTGTTGTTGTTTTTACACCACTATTGATTTGAAACAGAGTGCACCACTTTCTCCATTTCTCTTTTTATTATTTCCATATGATATTAATTCTTCCATTGATATAAATGACATGAAATATAAAGATATTGAGCTTCTGTCTATACACCAAAGGCAATGTATTGCTGACTTATGCCAATAAATTTTTAATTGAATTGAATTTAATTGACATTCTATAAACAACATTGAGTCTGTTGGATTAAATACGCCTTGGTCATGAGCAATATTTCTATTCAATGAAATGCTTTAAAATATTCATGTATGTACACTTTTATAGCTTGGTGAATATCTATTTACTTTCTTGGCTTAAGAGTGTTCTCTGTCGAGCAGACTGTATTGAATCTGATGTTATATTTTGACTGAACATACAGAGGAAACTCATTAATTATGAAACCAATACATGACTGGGAAATTTCATTCTTACCCGAATTTGTTTCATAAGGATCCGGTGTGATACCCTGACCTTACTTACTTCACCCTCACTGTGAAGCTAATGTTTGATTATACAAGCTATTTATAAGTTTGATTTTTTTTCAAATGCAAGAAATACTCTGTGAGAGACTTTTGGAAGGCTCAAACGTGCTATCATGCAAAATACTTGTGAACTACTTTGGGTTTATTACATACTTTGGGGTGTATAATGCGATGCATTACTTTCCCCCTCCTGCTACCCCTTATTCTTAAGCATAGATTCACATTGCATGGATGTGCCTTGCATTGCATGGATGCCCCTTGCATTGCATGGATGCACCTTGCATTGCATGGATGGGCCTTGTATTGCATGATATGTGCCTTGCATTGCATGGATTGCCTTTCATTACATGGGTGCGCCTTGCATTGCATGGATTGCCTTGCATAACATGGATGTGCCTTGCATTGCACGGGTGCGCCTTGCATGGATTGCCTTGCATTACGTGGGTGCGCCTTGTATTGCATGGTATGTGCCTTGCATTGCATAGATTGCCTTGTATTGCATGGATGTGCCTTGCATTGCATGGATGCAGAGGGATACAGTTAAATCGGCTGCGACATTCTTACGTTACCTGCTAAGATCCTCAAAGAATACGGCTTACCATGGCAGTCTTAAAACTGCACAATGCCACCTTTTGGGCTCCATAGAAACTAGTAACTGCTGTTATAAAACTTGTGTAATCTTATAATGACATAATTAAGTGATATACTAATTTGACGGAACCAGCATGATATGATGAGATGTACTTAAACCACAAATTAGCTTTCGGTGCAAACCAATTCAAAGAATACCTGTTATCAACACATATCATATCTCAGTCAGATATGTATGTTTGCTTATAATTCTCCCTATCGTGTAACCGGTCCCTGTTTTGAATGCCAGAGCGATTTCTCTCGTAATAATCTTAATATTTTACTTTGATCGCAGTAAATTATGTTAGCATTTATGCGTGTTCATTTTATGTCGAATGGGAAAAACAAGTTCTCGCAACTTTCACTGACACCCTTCACGATTCCTGGGACGGACCAGTACATGGCGCCTGGAGAATGTTATTAAAAACCATTGCTCACAAAGGGGTTCGGTTTGTAAATTTTGCTGAACATTATATAAATGAGTTAATATATGATAATATTAACTGCAGTTAAGCCCCCTCCCCCCACCAATATATATATATATATATATATATATATATATATATATATATATATATATAATGTTTTTCTTGGGGCCCAATCGAACAAAATTTGTATCTGCAGACTTCAAAAATGAAAAAAAAAATAAACTATTCACGACATCTTGAATAAAACTATCAAATAATTCATGATATCACAGTTACTTAAAACATTCGACCATACAACAAAAACAAACTCAGCATTATTATTCGTCTTTAAAAAAAAAGAGATATTTTTTGTTGGAATTGATATTGTGTTGGTTGTAGAGGTGTTCCCTTTTTTGTGCTTTTCGGCCATGCCATTAAAAACGCCACGATGCTTTACTTGGTCTCTAATAATAGTGTACATTTCGTGAATTTTTAAAGGAAAAAAGGTGAAAAAGATGAAAACTTTAGTGAAATAGTCACAAAAATATATTATGGAAGTGTTTTTTTTTTTTTTTTTTTTTTTTTTTAAATATTTTCAATTTATGGCTTACCTTTCTCACATGCACTCAATGTGATTTTTGTTATTTTACAGTTGCCGTTACTGTTATTTGTGTGGTTTATTTATCAAAATTTCCTACATTTTTAAGGACTGTCTTACCTTTTTATGTTTCTCGGGGTCCTCCATGGCAGCTGTTCCTTCATCAGCAACTAGTTCGAATATACGTCGCAGGTCAGCCGGAAATGACTTGTAGTTAAACAACGACGCATTAGCAGCAGCGGCCTTCGTGAAGTTTGCCTCTATCGCATCGAAATCAACCTTTTGAAAGAGGAAAATAATGAATGGTGATTAATAATGAAATAATGGATGATAAGTATGTTTCCATAAATGTTTAAAAGAAACTTAACGGTGAGAGGGTAAGTGTTAGTTCAACAATTGACCATGGAACTGTCATACCTGCAACGTCGCATTTTGTTTGTTTGCTGTTTGATTGTTGAGTTGTTGAGAGTTACAGGCATTTGGAGACTTTGTCTACTTGAGACAGACATAGTGCTACAATTTTGTAGTATCACGCCGTGGACATGAGGCATGATACCACATCCAGTCAAGTTATCCTGACACCGGGCCATCCAGTCCTGGAACCATCCGAAAATGCTAAGCCTCAAGCAAGAGGCTATAGCTGTTTCAATACCATACGGCTTTTACGACTCTGTTTTGTCGCGGCCGAGGATCCAACCCATAACTTCCCGATACCGTACAGAAACTTATTTAAAACCATCCGAGTCACTTGGTTGTACCTGGTTACCTTCAAAAATAAGCAGATTCAAGTAATGATACAAATAATTCTGAAGTCAGTTTTGTAGGGGTTTCAGCTTTCAAAAGATCAAGCAATTATGGTACGGTATCATAAGTGCAAACACGAATTAATTCCTCGAACATAAGTTTCAGAGAAAAGGATTTTGAAAGATCTATACAGAGTATATATGGAAACTGACCGAGCCCCCTTGGGGGGGATGGGGGGGATTTTTCATGAATCAACTTTATTTTAGCAATTCTAGTATAGGGATAGAAGGTGCACATTTGTGTCAAATGAAATTGAATTCTAACCATTGGTTTCACATAAGTATAATTTTAAAATATTCTATACAGGGGATATAAGGAAACTAGCCGACCCCTTCGGGGCCTCAATTTTCAAAAGGGATCAGCTTTTTAAGCTATAATTGTGGAGGTCTATGAGATGAAAATTTTTGAATTTGAAAATTAATTCCATTGGTTCCACAGAGGAAGACGCACGTCGCACGATGGAAGACGACGGATGACTAACGTAGGACAATGTGTCAACAACGTCTCTATTTATAGATTGAACGTAGGGTGATCACAGTGGTTCAACTTGAGCACGTTGTGCTCTGGTAAGATCAAATAGATTTGGTCCCAATTTTAATTGTCGCTGGGCACATGAAGGTAGTTCTTGAAATTCTTTGCACGGTGTCAGTACAATATAACCGGGGAGATATCATGGCACGTGTCTATGACGTGATATTGCAGTGTGGCAGCACTATAACTCTTTCATTTTGACAAAGGTCCCTGCCTTTATTACTTAAATACTGTCGACAGGATGTTAAATGAAAACCAACAGTTTGACTTAACACGTACATAGATATTTTTTTGTGAATATCAAGCTAGTTCGCCATGAGGTCGGAACACAAATCAATTTTGATATTAGCGAAGATATTCGGATGTTCATCGCGATATCTCGTGTTGAAGTACCCAGTGTCGAGAGAGCTATTAGGATCTGGTATGTTGAAGTTTCGTGAATTTGATAAGAAATCTGCTAAATAAAAGACGCTGCGGGAAAAATGCTTAAAAACTCGATAAATGTGAAATAAATGTTTATAAATTTGTCTGAAATACGGAACCGAAATATATGAAACTATTAATAAAGAAATGTATATTTGATAGGGTTATATCATAAATCTTGCATTCTTGGGATTGTATTGCTGCCCGAACTCTGATTGATCACTCAGTTTAAACATATCAAATTCTGAAACATCAAAATTTCGAGATTTTGAAGAGACCTAAGACCTAGCAACAATATTCTAAGCGCTAAGTAATTCTTTTTTTAAAACAAAGGCGAATTTCACCAGTGTTGGTTCTCTAATAAAACATATCGATTTTATCTCCAAACAAATATTGTAAGTTATTAGAAATAATTGATGTCAGCTTAATCATGTACTTGAATATTACCTGAAGCAGGAATGGCAGAATGCGTTTCCATTCGATTTAAGATCATAAAAATTACTTAGCACTAATTAAAATTGGTGGAATTCGAGCAATAAGAGCATGCTAAGAATATAGAGGATAGTCGTTTGAATGGCTATGGAATATCTAATCATGTAGTGTTACACTTTTAATATTTTCGCGAGCGCGTAGCTTAAATTATATCACTTCGAGATGAGATATATTCCATTTCCACTAAAAACATAGAAATTTTCTTTTTATATTTATGCTAACTGCTGATGGAAGAATATAACTATATTTTGTATAGACCTAAATCATCCACACTGTGTGATATATATAAAGAACCCAGTATTTCATCAGTTTGCATAACATAAAGTCCTGTTTTCTGCTCGTGTAATAGGGGACAAATAGATATTCAAACTGAGTCCCCCTGACATTACTTAGCGCTAATACTTGGATTCTGCAAGTAAGTATAAAAACACATTCTACTGATGAAATATACAAGCACCTGGGTCGAACTCCATCAACAGTTCTTAGCGCTAAGTAAAACTCAAATACTTAAGGGAAAATTTCATTAATTTTGTTTCTCTAATAAAATACCCAAATGTTTAATTATTTATCAACTACTGATAGATATTAAGATTAAGTATTTACTTAGCACTAAATATTGTTGGTGGAATTCGAGCCTGACTAAGTTGGCATAATGTACAGTTGAACCTGTATTAGCGGCCATCTGTACTAAGCGGTCAACCTGTATTTAGCGGTCAATTTTAATATTACCAAACTAGCATTTTGTATTTATATAAACTTCATTTAGTGGCCAACTCTGTTAAGCGGTCACTTTCTCTTGTTCCCTTGACTGAACGCTTAATTAGAAAAACTAGGATGATGAAATTCGCCTCTAAGTATTTAAGTCAAATACCAGCGCTAAGTACGGTTTGTGCAATTCAAGTCAGGTAATAGGTATTACTTAGCACGAAGCAGAGTTGGTGGAATTCGAGTAAAGTGAATTTCGGACTGCTTTCGCTGTGGAATTCGAGTCTGTGATAAATAAAAAGATACGGTCAGCGGATTTTTATGGTGACTTTATTATCCTAAAACAGGAAGTGTATATGCTGAAAGCAGACAAATCGAAATACTCTCTTTATTTCGAAATAAAATGCATATAAATGGAAGTCTATTTGGCCGAAGACTGAATATCAATTTCTGGTTGAAGAATGTATATAGACAAAATATCTTCTTTTTTTTATTTTATTTCAAAAATGGTACTAAGCTCGAATTTCTAAAACAATACTTAGTGCTAGGTAATACTTACATTAGATAGTTCACGCCTTGAATTATTCCTGTATAACGAAATATTCAAATGCATGACTAACTTGGTATAATTATTACCTCTGTATACTAAAAATGCGTTAAAGGTTTTTTTTTAACTTTGAGACAAGAATGTAGTTATTCGCCCCTTTGTACTTATGTATTACTTAGCGATAAGTATAGCTAGTGGGACTCAGGTCAAATAATATTAACAGTAGAGAAATACTATTCTTTATCATTAAAACCCTGTAAGGCAAAGAACATAGCGACCGGTGTCGACCTCTAAATCATGAAGAACTGCATGTCCGTACTCTATGTCTTTTCGAGTAAAACCTATTATTAGAACACTCTACGTAACTCATTTCTGAAGAGATTTGACGGTCTTTACATTAGATAGATATTTGAAATTCAGCAAAATGTAGCTGTCTCGAAAATAGTTTAAACTTTTAGCAACTGCTTTAAATACACGCAATGAACAACTGAACTCTTAATCATATGTTTTCGAATCTTTAATAACATCATTTGAACGTGTGTCTGATGTAATAAACGTATATGCACGTGTTAACTTATGTGGATTTCACATTAATATCCGTGTTTTTCGCAACTTAAATTGTGTGGAACTATTCGTAGAGTAAATCAAGTTTAATATTTATAAGAAACTTGGGAGGAATTATATAGGTCACCATAAGTAGGTCTGCAACAGTAGAGTGGCAATTAGGAAGGATGCACGCGTGCCTGTATCACGCTGCGACTGATAAGCATGAGCTATACGTGCACTTCTGATCAGAATAGAAAAGCCACAAGTCTGAAAATTCATTCTAATATGAGTTAATTTCACTGCGCCGTTGTTCATTGGTAACGTACCCGACAGCGGATCTGATGGTTGTGGGTTCAATTCCCGATAGGGCCAGGGATTGTTCATGACCTTTCAAGGCAATAAGTATTTTTCTATCCCAGGAACCGTCGGAAGGGATTAGTATAAGTAAGAACTTGTCTCCCAATCGCCGTAAACTAAATAAGTTTAAACTAAAAGCAGGAAGATTTGTTCATGAAAATTTAAATATGTATCAATCAGTAAAGGTGTTTAGACATGTATATATTAATTGCACGTGCTAACCCAGAGACTGGCTAGTCTATTTTACCTCCCTGAACGCTGGAATTAAAAGGGTAGGGTACAGACTGTAGACTGGCCACATTAACTTAACATTTTTTATTTTGAAACAATAATAATATTCAAATTTAAATGTATCATTCAATAAAACTGTGACTCATGAATCTGAAACATGTAAGAAAAATGCTGCGAGTCTTTCAAATTCATCCAAATCAGTTGAAATCATACACGATAAGTGTACGTAATTTTAGCCAGCGTTAAACATTTTAGGTCGCCTATGGGCGTGTTGTAATTATTCTTTAAACATACTGGAGCATTTTAAACCCATACATCAATTTGGGTCGTATATGTAGGAAGCAAATGGTTGCTGCATACAGTACTATTCTGACGTCTTGTTTATAAATATCACATAACTTTGGCACCATATGGTGGCTTGTAGCTCACTGCTTGAGGCTCTATTTATATACAAAAAAGTTTCAGGATGGGTTGGGATAATGTCAGGATAATGGGATTGGGTGTGGTATCCTTCCAATTTCAATGACGTGGTGTCTACAGTCAGAGGCAGCACTTCATCTGTCTCAAGTAGACAAAGTCTCCACAAGTGGAGACATACACACGTACAGGGTGTTGAATTGTATTTAGGATAGAATATCTGGGGTAACACTTTTCTCTAGATTGTTGGGTCATTTGAGGTCACAGAATATGAAATAGTGAAACAACAACAATAGCAACAACAACAACAAAACACGTTCGACCGACAATACTTCATGGATGAGATGAAGTATTGTCGGTCGATCGTGTGTTGTTGTTGTTGTTGTTGTTTCACCAATCAATATTATGTGACCTCAAATGACCCAACAATCTAGGGAAAAGTCTTACCCTACATAGTCTATTTTAGATATAATTCAACACCCTGTCCGTGTATATGTCTGTCTGTATGTATGCATTTACCTATTAGTGCGCACGCACGCCAAACTATCAGCAGTGTCTGTGTGAGAGAGAGAGAGGGAGAGAGAGAAGGCTCGATGCACACATATACGCACGCACGTGCGCCTTGCACGCTCTGCATGACATATAACATGTCAGGATCTCATAAAGCAAATACTCAAAGACATTATGTTTATCATACGATTTAATTTGTAGTTGATTTAAATATATAACTACGTGACTGAACTAGAAGCAAAAGTTCACCGATTGGGCATTAATGAGTCACGATTAAGTGTTTAAATTTCTGCATGTGCTAGAAATGGTGACTAAGTTCATCTTTGATCTGCTGCAATAACTCACGTGCCGAGTCAGAAAATTTGTGTATTAAAATTTCCAGTTGTGGCAATAAACAGTGTACACGTCTTTGAGAGCTCTTCCTCTCTGACAAGTTTACAACTCATTGAAGAATATGTTGGCAGTTAGTGAGGAAGAATTTGATTCCTAAATCACGTCGAATTTTATTGAACTGTCCTCGTTTTCTTCCATGCTATCGTTCAACGTGGCCCATGGAATGAATGTAACAGAAGGCGTGAGTCTACAAGTTATGTCCACAGACGCGCTTGTGGTGAGGTCAAAATATGTAACGATTTACAGAAAATTTGCATATTTTGGCGATTTTCATGAATACATGTTTTTTTTCTTCCACTTGAAAGCAAACAAAAGCAATTGCAACCAGTAATAATCAGAAAGAATGTATATCGGGGTTGAACGGAAGAAAAAATAATGACGAAAATAGGCGATATGTGCAGATTTTTCCCGGTGAATCGTTATAGATTCTGAAATCAACAAACGCGTCTCGTCATTTAATTAATGTCGTTATATACTATTGTAATGACAATACCATTCTATCACAAGGATTCTTTCGAATTAAAATTAATGTAATAGATTAGCACATATTCCTAAATCTAATTACATTAAAAATGATGACGCCGTGATGCCGTGGACTTGTAATTTAAAGTACAAACCTACGTTACAAAGATTCGGTATAACAGCCCGTGGACCTTACCAGGCGAAGAGTACTGGTCCATTTCTTTCTCGAATGGTGATGGGGTGACCACTTGAGACAAAGAGCCAAAAGACTTACGGAATGATGTTCCCTTTATGTAAAGCATGTCGTTTTTCAAGCTTATTCAGTAAATTGGGACCGCGGTTGTTAATCAAAACTAAAATATTGTAGATCTTTCTAGGTTAATTTAGGATGATTTCGACCAATATTTTACATTGATCATCTATATCCTAGATTCTTTGTAGGTTTATAGTGCAACGCTTTGTGAAAATTAAAAATACAATATTGGCCGCCTTTATGACCTACAGAAGCGTTGAGCAATATTTGCACGTAAATTCGTATATCACAATAATCATACGAGATGGGCAGCTTGAACTGAGAAATTCTCAGCTTGACTGTATATGAAAACATTGTCTATAAGTGGTGTCCACCAGGAGACATCAATGTAGCATGGGACCTCCGTTCAATTTGACAGTCAGTTTTATTCAACGGCGGACATTCACCCAGGCCAGATATGTTATGAAGTATTGCTTTATTGCAATGCTTTTTGTACATATACATGACCGAGAGCGTGTAGGCAACTACACTGTGACAATTTTATGCATCAATACAGCAAAGCATCATAAGCGATTAAAATTAGTAGTCTTTACAAGAAGTGGTAACTGAAAATATAAATGTAAGAATGAAAAAAAAAAAGAATGTAGTAGACAGGAAAATGTTTATTATTTTTATAATATTAGCAGTAGCGTAGCATCAACATCAACATCATCATCATCATCATCATCGACAAAACGTCATAATCATGATCATGATTCCACTCGACGAGTTTTGGGTTGGACCAGTACTTTGCACCTAGAACGGTGGTTTGTCCGTCACCACTTAACCACGGGGCACTTATCATGCTTGATCCGAAACGTTACTTTATCTAAAATTAATTAAAATAAGATTTAATACTCTCTCTTCATTCAATAAATAATGAAGATTTGTTCCATACAGATTCTGCGTCGAATTCCACCAATATTTCTTAGCGCTAAGTAAAACTTAAATACTTAAAGGCGCTTTGCGCTCAACACATAAGGGTATTTCTGGGACCGGCAAGTGTCAGGATAACTGTGTGCGCTTTTACAGTGTGATATCGCAGTGAGGCAACCGTATATCTTATTCATGTAGACAATTAAAAATGATTGAAATAATGTAACCAGAGTAGAGAATCGTGCAGGACTCAAACCTGAAACCCCTTTCTTACAGGGCGAGTGCTCTGCCGACTGAGTTTCGGGACCTCATACACAAATACTTAGTTATGGAAAGACCATCAGCAATTTAAGTCCGTTACGGTTAAGCTTGTGGTTTTTTAAGACAAATATCTCACCGATAAGGCTTACTAATAGGCCGTTACATACTCCATTGCCAATTTGGAATTCGTTCAATAAATCTACAATACAGAGAACAAATTGCCATGTCCTCAAAGAACCCAAAGACAGATTTTACTGGACGACTGTTGACTATTGACCAAGCGTCAGGATAATATGGTGACCCCCACATTGGGACCAAACTTATCGAGTTGAGAAAATTGTGCGGTCAGACAGGGATACGAACCAGGGACCATTCGCTGACAGGGTGAGTGCTCTACCGACTAGGAAACCGGTCTCTCATCGACAGCCCGTAAAACAAACAGACTAACATTTATGTATGCTGTCTGACAAATTAATGTTTCCGTTTAAGCGAATCCAGTAAAGACGTTTTAATGACCGTACCGTTTTGATGCCCCATAAAAATGCCTCTTGCAATTGAATTTTCCAGAAGGTTTACATCGGAATTGTAATTTGATTACTAATATAGCATTTATACATACATATAACAGCTGATTCCAGTTTAGATCCAGCTCGAAATTCAGCAAATACTTAAATACTCAGGAACATGTACTTCATCAAAATTGTTTCTCTAATTGCCAAAATATTTTACATAAATAAATAGTGTGACTATTATTATTTAAGTACATTGTACTAGTTTTGTCAATCTGTCATTTGTTTAATAGTCCGGAAAAAACAAATGTTTTCATCTTATTTAATATATTAACTATCATTATACGCTAAGTATTGCTGGAGAAATATTGGACCTGGCTAAAATTCCACCAACAATACTTGGGGCCAAGTAATACTTGAATTCTTAAATTAAGAAGATACACATTCCAACATTGCTATTTTATGAAATATTCAAGTACATATCTAAGCTGAAATGAATTATTAACTTAATATCTAACGATAATTGTTCAGAAATAAAATATTTGGGTACATTATTAGAACCAAGGGACTAATGAATATCGCCTTTAATTGTTTTAGTTTTATTTAGCGCTAAAAAATGTTGGTGGAATTCGACCCAGATCATTTACATGTCTTCTTATAGACTCATTTTATTTTCAGGTATTGCAAACAGAGCAGCCCAAACCAGACAGCTCCCTCCAGGACTCATGTCTGATCAGGGTCTTCTCTGTTTGTTCATGCAATATTGTAGCTGTGTTCTATACAGTCTGCACGGCGAATAAAAAACCATTGTTTTATATACTGTTTTAAGTTCTGTAAATTAATATTCATCAAATCATAGATTCATACATGAATATTCATGAGGTGAATGGTGAAAACATTGACAATAATGGACAGTCATGATAATGGGTGATCTGAAGGTAATCCATTCATCTTTAAATTATAATCATGATCCTTCAAATGCTTAAAAAAAAGTCTTCCATGCATATGCAATCATCCATTGACATGGAGTTTTATGTTATTTTGCTCTAAGTCTATAAAGGCTTGCATTTACTATAGAATTTCCACAATCACTTGATGGACCATGGTCAAAATTTAATGTCAGAAGAAATACCTTAATCAATCAATTAATCAACGCATGGACATTAAAAATCAACCCTCCACCTCCTTAATATCAATAATCTACTTCTGTATAAGATTTCTGTCACAATTACAAAACAAAAGGCAAATATTGAACGTTACACATCAACGATCCATTCACAAATTCATTACACGAGTAGAAGCTTCATGTACATGTATGTTTATGTTTCACATAAATCTGTTAATCCTCTACTTCATATACATGTATAGGCTCAATTAGACGCACTGGCAAACAAAGAAGGTTCCATTATGCTCATACAAAAGTGTAGCTAGGATTCTACATTGTTTCATATACCATAATCAATATTAATCAAGTCATATTTTTATATGGATATTCCTGAGGTCATGTATACACAATCATGAAGCTAAATTAGATGTGGATCTTTATGTGTATTTATACGCAAAGGTGCATTTTTCAGATCTGCATGTATGTGTGTGTTACATAAGTGCATGCTTTACGAGTTACTCCTAGCGCTTTCCTGCTGAAATATTTGATGCACGATAGAAAGATATATAGATGAATTATTAAAAGATGAAATGATTTGCAGTGATAACCAAATATATTTTATGACATTACCAGTACTAGTTCATTTGGTAAAATGTAATTTTCTTTATCAGTAAAGGTCGTCCAGAGACAAACTAAAATACCCATTTGCGTTTGATTATTATTAAGATATTGATAACCTGTGCACTATAATTAACTTAAATCAGACTTTCAAATTGCAAAATAGAAATGTGTGGTCGCTAAAAAGTATTTGACTGATAATACATGTATATGATCATTTACAAAAGAAAATGTGGACTCTGTTTTATGTTAATTTGAAAATATAATTATTTTCCATTATTTTATGGGATCAAAATGTTTGAATATTGAATGGCAAATATGTGCATTTCAGTGTTGTTGTTGTTGTTGTTGTTGTTGTTTGTTGTTGTTGTTGTTGTTGCTGTTGTTGTTGTTGTATCGGAATTCTTTGCAATCCAAACATACTAATATACATTTCTTAAAGATATACAAATGTATCTATTTCAAAATCGAAAGTTTTTGCAATGGAGTACGTGAAACTTCAGCATCCAGACTTCTCGTTAGCACTTACACATACATTTTACTCATATAATCAAACAATTTTTCGGTTAATTGTTGTTTTCATTCTGGACAGACACCGCTATAAATAAACAGCGCGGGTAACAAGATCGCCCCAGCCGAGATAAATTTCTGTTTTTGTGTTTAATTACAATAATTAACAGCATTATCTATCAGACTGTCATGTTGAAATACACCAGATGCAACAGAATAGTTTTTGTGGACACCATGGCGAGAAATAGTATGCATAACATGTTTCTTATAGGGGGAGAAACTAGCGCTAAGTTCTGGTTGGTGGATACCTAGTCAATCTCATAAAGATGTCAAATAGGAGATAGTGAATGTGGAAATTTAATATGAAACAGCTTGTTGCAAATAACAGCAGGCACTCAAGGTTATAGCATGATCATAAGTTGGCGTTTTTGATATCGAAGTTTTGGGCACCTTCCTAATTCGTTCCAATAAAAACCTAGCATAAAAACTACAACATACAAAAAATGCTTAAACCTAGGTACATAGTGAAATTTACCTAAATAGTGCTGTTTTGTTTGTTTGTTTTTTTCTTTTCTGTTTTTTTTCTTTAACTTTTTTTTGCGGGAATCGGGGGGGGGGGGGGGGGGGTGAATTGGGTTTTTTGTTTGGTTGTTGGTGTGTTGTTTTTTTGGTAACCTTTTTGTATATTTGATTGGGTTCAGTTTTGGTTGGTTAAAGTTGGACTATAGATCAGAGAAGTGTATCGATCTTGAACGACTTTAATATGTCGCAGCAGGGAATCAAACCCATGACCTGTCGGTTAAGAGGCAGATGCTCTAACCACTATAAGTAATAGTCCCAAGGTAAATTGATTATTCTTCGCTTCCCCTCCATTCCACAGTTTGATGTCACTTTTATTCCTGTTCACACCTTTGTTTGCATTAAAATTTGAATATTTTCGTGACAAAACATATTTGAGTCTGATACCGGTCTTATCCATGCATAGAAACTGTTCACAACAGAGCCATACGTTTTTACCTCCGAATCGGCAAATATTTAGTCCTAATGATAGAATAGCCGCGGATGTGGGTTGGAAACCCCCAATAGTGCGCAGAGTATATCGTTATACTAGTCAAAGCTAGCAAGTCTGAGCGGGTCAAGATTTAATAAGCGACTAGCACTCTGGGCTTATAGTAAGGCTGGCAAGTCTTATAAAAACTGGTTTTATTATATTAAAAGTTACTTTGAGGAAAATAATGTTCCTATGTATACAGGTTTCAATAATGTAATTCCTAATTCTCTCGCACTAGAAATTGAGAACAAAACATTTGATAATTATATAAATAATTGGATATGTAAAATGAACAATGTTTATAGGCCCCTCTGGTCGTGGCCAAAGTAAGTTAAGATCGTTTAAATTGTTCAAATCAGATTTTAAAACTGAACAGTATTTGTAAAACGATTTTGACCCCCCCCCCCCCCCCCCCCCCCCACACACACACACAAGCATTGATCTGCTTTTTTGTAAATAGGATAGGAGTTGCTCCTATATATCTCTTATAATTCCGTATGGAGAGGCATTGTACATTTGTGATGTTTTATACTGGTTATTTTTATATACTGTATGTACAATGATTACATGAAAATAAATATTACTACTAATATATTTAGTTTGGAATTGTTGTTGTTTTGTTATTTAGCTGAAAGATCGTTTAATTGTATTTTCGAACATGAGAACAAATAAACAAGTTTGTGCGTTCCAATTTACTTACGGTAAACACTGTCAAAAACTTCAACAGTTATATCTGCATACCAGCAAATCAGTTATACATAAAATACATTTTATTTTACAAATAGCAAAACTCTGCACACACAAAAAAAATTCAGACAATACCTCCTTGTTAATACACACTTTGTTGCAAATAAGGAAAAAATATAAAGGAAATAATTCAATAAATAATGTGTGCCTACCATCTGTTGCAAGTTATAATCCGTTAAATTTGTGTAATAGGCCCAGGCCTTTTGAGATGATATATAGGACAGTTCCGAGGCACGCTCGTAGTACTCATCCAAAAATTCTTTTGCGCGCTTTATTTCATTGTCGTCTGGACGTTTTGTTGACGCCGCGTGTGCACTGACGCACAAGTAAAAAATGAAACAAACACCTAATCCACACAGATGCGATCTCATTGTTAATTCGATTTCGATCTCCCAACTGTTGATGAACCAATACCGATCGCTAGTGTTTTATCCTATAGGCCGATATACCTGCCTTCTGGTTGGATAATTCTTATCAAATATATCCGATTTTTAGCCATGAACCCCTGCAATAAGTGATCTACATTACACACGTTCTCGTAAGATTTACCGGATAGTCTATATTTACAGTTCTCAAACTATTAAAGAGAAATGAGGAGGGGAAAAAAACGGAATTATTTCTATATTGAAGAGACTGATATCATTTTTCAAATTAGAAAAAAAATTCTCTAACTACGGGACCAGGTACACGAGGGTGAAATATAAGAGAGCCCCTGTCTGATTGCACTCATAAATGATGTTTAACACCTACAAATGATACCGGTTGGCTAAAGGTCCGGCTGTGTTGAGATCTGCGTTTCATAACAACTCGAGCATCTCCGGAAAGGGAAATAGGCGAGTAATTCCGAATGGTGATTTGGCCACGTTTTGTTGATAAGAAAGTGACACAGTCTACATAAATGTATGTGTGTTTGCGCGTGCGTTTTATGAAAAATCAAAATCAGACTCTTGATTTTGAATCATTAATTAAAATATTAAGTCACACAAAACAATCTTCATTTGGGGTTCCAAAAGCTTTGATAAAGAAGTGACTTTAGTTATTCAATGTGACATACAAGGAAATGTCATTTTTTTTTTTAATTTCTAACGAATAATATTTCGAGAGAAAAAATCACTTAAACGCATACGCTCTACATGTCAACTTCAATTCTAATTAATGACAGTTCCAATCCATGAAACAAAAGTACAAGTTTCTGCATCCTCCGTTTACTTTTTTTCTTTTGCAGAAAAAAAAAAACCTGTTGTGAATAATCCACAAATATAGCACAATCCGATAACATAAATATCATCTAACAGTTAGCAATTAATTACATAATACGAATAATTAATAAATGCCTGTGCAAATGTCACAATGTGTGAGTAAAAATATATGCAAAAATGATAAAAAAAAAATGTCCATATCTAAGTCCAACTCTACAAAAAACATTAACGTAAGTTGATCAATTGGTGTATTTTAGTATTAAAGAAACATAATTAAATTTGTGGTCATGAAAAATGCTACTACATTGTGTTTTACTTTAAGCGAGTAAAAAAATGTTAGGCTGCACACAAAATGGCGGCAAACGAATTTTTAAGGTATTTCTATCTGGTATTTATTTTTACTTTATTTTACAAAAACAAATGCGTGTAGTATGAGTTGAAAAACACATTCTTTGTACGGTATCTCATATTTTTCTTCTTCTGAAATTTAGTATTAGCGGGTATGATTGAGAAATAGGATCTTACAGGAAATGTACATTTGTAGACGTGGACATCAAAGTTGGGTTTTAGAAGACACGATTATTTTACATGCTTGCTATTATCCAAATGCACTGCTCTCAGTGGAAATTTGGTGTGGTGGTGACACCGACTGAGAAGGGATTATGGCTTCCTCTAATTCCAAATGGCACCGCGATCAACACTGGTTGACGGGAAAGGTGTCATTTAAATGTCCCTTGGCACTTGAATTGAAATATGCAGAATAATGCAGACATGGAAAAGCATCTGCGTAATTTGCATTGTGAGACTGATTGCAGACCAATTCAAATATTTATTAATTATTGGACTCATTTACTATATTTGTCAGTTGTATTGATTTTTTTTAACTTTCCAAAGAACGGACCCTTAGCCACTTTACCCATTGACAGTCTGATAAGACGTTTTGATTGGTTTATTAGGCGTGTTATCTAAGGGTGATAAGCCCCGTCTTCCGTTGCCAGGTGTCTAACGGCAAACCCGCCCCATCCCAGGCGCTCTGTTAAGAAAATCGTGCACTGTGTTGATAACCACCTGATTGATCTATCATGAGGCAGTGATTCTCTTTTTTAATCTTCCAGAATAATGAATTAATCGGTTTAACAGTGATTGGCCGCTCCGTTTTTTTTTCTGGCAATGATGAGGTCGTTGGCTGTAATGATACGGGTGATCAGACGTGTGTTTATTTCAGCTTTGAAGGTAATATAATAGTAGAAAACGTGATATTTAATGAATGAATTGCATGCTTCTGCCTAAAATAAACAAGCGCAGAGAATGAAATAGCAAACTAACGAAATCCCTTAATTGGCATTTAAATGTCAAATTAATTGATTAGTTTTGTTGTGCAAAGACCTGTATTTTGTCGACAAATCGCGAACTTCCGGGAACACTATGACGTCATCAGAGATGAAGAGTCAGTATGAGTAACATGTTTTATGCTTTCTAAAAAATATGAATTTATGTTCCGTTCTTTTGAAAAGTGAAACATTTTAGAACGTGAAATTAGCATTCACTAGGGGCTCGGCAATACTCGGTATAATTCCTGATTTAAACTGACCAATCAGTGACTGGAGAAAATCTCAAGTGTATGCTTATTTCCCATTGAACAACGTGTGCATTTTTATACTAGCGTAAAGTTATGTGTTCGGGGAGTGCTCGTTGATTTACTCCGGTTTACGTCTCATTTCGAAATGAAATGATAAAGCCATTCGGAACCACTCGGCCATCTACGGCTGCGCTACGCCAGGCCAGTGTTCTCGGAAACGAAAATGTTTTTTTTTTTTTATATATATACAGAACAGAACATACTTTTATTGAATATAACTTTTACAGCATTCGTTCATCGTAATACAGAGACAAATGAATACACGTGCACGAAACGGCAATGCGAGAGTGAAGACAACATGGCAGAATACAACAGATCAATACATAAGTTGCATAGGGCAAATCGTTTCGTACTTAATGGTAAATTAAAAGAAGAAGGGAGGACACTGTTTTGAGACCAAATTTGGAAAAAGGTATTAACGAAATTCAACATCGAAAATGGAACAATTGTGTTTTAAATTAAGAAAATCCCGAACGTAATTAATCTTTTGTAACGATAATATCGTTAATTTATTGCTCCATCGAGTTTGACAACAGTCGGGGAGGCAATTTCCGGTTTCTTTCGAAGTGAATATAATGGTAAGTTTTTATTGGTCAATCAAAATGTAAACGAAACTGAATTTTCCGGGGGAAACTTCACTAGTTACGGAGGTCCAATAAAAGCATAAAAATGCGATTGAAAATGGCACAATGTAATCATTGTCGGACAAGCAGGTACAGGGAAGTCATACCTGCTTACTCAATATTCATTTTAATATATTCACAAATGAGCGCTTACATTTTGTATACTGCCAAAGAAACCGGAAGTAGCCGGTCCCTCGATTGGGACATTGAAAACACATTAGTCATTTATAAAAGTTAATACATAGACATATTCACCATAGATTTACAACTCCATACAGGTAAAGAGTCAGTCATGCGAAACTCTCGATTAAGCACGTGGAACGTCATGTGACCGCGAGATAACGTGAGATGTGTAAAACTTGAAATAGTCGCCATTCGCAATATTGCGCAAGAGTGAGTTTTGATGGAATAAAAGATAATAATTAATCCGCCTAAAAAAAGATTTCAAGTGTTTTTAGTTCGGTCCTGACATATTTTTTTTTTTATCGCGTTGTTAACATGAACAGTGTTTGTTAATTTAAAATCTGCTTACCATTAGCTTGCGTTCGTATTTCGTTTCTCTCTCTCTACCTCAAACTTCAAAGGATAATCGTACACAAATTGCTCTTTGCTGAAAACTTAAAAACTTTTTTGTTAATCTCAACACATTTATAGTTAATTTTCCATTCTTTTAACTTATATGCATAGTTTAAGATAAAAATATTAGTTGTAAACAATGATTTTCTATGTTTAATCAGTTTAAAAGTTACCTCATATATAGTCTACAAAGCTGACCAAACCTAACCCTCTTTATTCTGTGGATGTGCTAAAAACTGTTTTTGTTAATCTCAACACAATTATATTATAGTTAATTTTCCTTTCCTTTAACTTATATGCATTGTTTAAGCTAAAAATATGAGTTGTAATCAATGATTTTCTGTATTTAATCAGTTTACAGGTAACCTCGTATAATTATATAATCTTCAAGGGCTGTTCTTAAATCAAACCTCACCCTCTTTATTCTGTGAATATTCACTAAAATATCTCATTGAGATATCTTCATTGCATCATTTGAGGCATTTTTCTTACACTCTTACTTTTTTCAGTGCTTTAGCTAAAAATATAATTGTGCATAGATAATATTCTTTAGACTTAATAAAACTGGTCGCTAAATGTACTGAGTACTGATGAGGCCATAATGAAATGACATATCAGGATGTATTCTAAAAAAAAAGAAATCACGAAGCTACATTAATCTAGGTATTATCGTCTCTGGAACAATAATTGATAACATTGACATAAATGTCATGGTCATATCAAAAATATGATATGCTGTTCTGTTCTGTAAACTTCGGGGCAATAGCCTGTCACTTCAAGATGTGAACTGACGCTTACATAAAAATCTGGTTTTTCGAGCAATTAGTTATTAATGACACAAATTAAGTTATAATAACGTGTTTCAGATAGATTTATGCAAATAGATTTATTTAACAAGACAATTAAACCAATATTATTATATGGGAGTGAACTCTTGGGATATGGTAATTTGGAAATTATTGAAAAAGTACAGTTGAAATTTTAAAAACACATTCTTAAATTGAAATCATCCACTCCAAACTTTATGATCTATGGTGAGACAGGAGTTCTGCCAATATCTGTAGAAATAGAGGATAGAATAATTTCTTATTGGTCGAGGATATGTTCTTCCGATAATTATAATGATAAACTGACTTTTATATTACATAATATAATTTATCACAATGTTAAAATATTACCAGAAAATGTCATAAAAGGAAATGCAATATCTGGTTTATTATCAACTGAATTGAGTATTACTCAATTGAACCTCCATATTTTCATGTTGTACATGAATTTGAGAGAAATAAAACGTTTTGGACTTGATTTGACTTGAGATCGGCAAGATTATTTCTAGATAATGTTGTTCAAAAAGTATTATATTGGTAGGTTTTGTTGTTCCATAATAACTCAAATCATTTCGATTTTATAGATATTTCTTTGTAGGGTATAGAGAAAAAAAAACGTACATGTGATGAGAAAATATTTTACTTCAATCTTAATTTATTTAAGAATTAATAGTTATGGACTGACGATAAAAAATGATTTTTGAAATGGAATTATGATAAAGGAAGACAAGAATATAGATTCGTGAAGGAAACTAAATGCATGCATGTCTTTGATCTTTTTTAACTACGTGATATTGTAAATAAAGCGTCTGTGTGATGAGCGTCTGCAAGATGTAAAGCGTCTCAGCGAAATCTCATTCAAATCTCGTACAACTTTTTTTTATTATTGTTTGGTTTGTAGTTGTTGTTGTTGTTGTTGTTGTTTTAACTCGATTAAAAACGTGATTTCGCTAGGATTCACATCTGTTCTGCATTTGTCTGTGGGTAATACAACACGGAAAACGGCTCGATTCTTTATTTCTATTCATTTTAAATGCATTATAACTTTTTAACTGACCGTTATTAGCTGAAAATGCGATATTCAAAAACAGCCGAAAATAGTGTCCTCCCTTTTTTTGACGTTACCATTAAGCACAAAAATTGATTCGCTCCAAGCAACTTCGAGTCCCTTTAAATACATATGTTTAAACAACACAACTTTACTTATTAGTATTAATCATTTCAATAAATTTGAACATACTTGGTTTTTTTATAAAAAAATACTTTGGTAAAAATGTAATTCTTAAATTATTGTAAGATGAACAGCGAATAACAAAATGCTAGTCATCTTGTGGAACATAAAACACATTTTCTTTCGTTTCTTTGTATGTTATTACATCTACCAGATTCTATGTTCAGCTGATGAGTTGGGAGTCTTAATCTTGCTATAATATTTCTAATTTTGTAACAATTTATTCTAACTAGATAAGGTGATAATTCAAAATGTGTTTTTATTTCTTTATACAAAATACTATATACTTTGAGTCTTTATACTATACTGACGGGCAAAAGAAACGCCCCATTCCATGTTCTCGACAACGCAATTGTCAACGTAGCGTTCGTGACGTCGCCTGTACACACGATTACGCCCGTCGGCGTTCCATAAGTTGAAACGCGACTCGTCGCTGAACACTACGTTCTGCCAACGCTGACCGCGATGGTTGCGGGCCCAGATCAGACGTTGGTGACGGTGGCGTAAAGTTTGAACTAAACCATGGTAGGGTCTACGGCAGGTAATCCCGCGTTCCCTCAGTCGTGTCGTCTTCTAACCGTATAACGACTTATTGGGCGACCACGGTTACCGACTACTAAACGCGACGTCGATTCCGCCGTCACAAACCTGTCACGCAAATGACGTTGACGTATGAAATTATCTTGTCTTACAGACGTCACACGAGGTCTTCCTGAACGTGGCCGATCGGCAAACGTTTTCGTACCTCTAACACGTCGAACAAGACGGCGAATCGTCGAACGCGAGACGTTAAAACGTCTGGCGACTTGTTCTTGCGTTCGCCCGCATTCGAGCATGGCCAAAACGCGAGCTCTCTCTTCAGAATTTAGCCTTGGCATTCTTTAATACGAATGTTTAATCAGAAAATCTCTGAAATTGTGATTGTCTATCGACTAGCACATGTAACTGTGTAAAATGTGATCGATTTCACCAGTGGTAAACATACACGAGGTGCACGTGGAAATCATGAGCAGCCACCGCAAATGGACATCGGGCTGAATAAAAGCGCACGATTTTTTCTTTGCCGTGATTGTCGGTCAATGTACATGTATACAGACTACATTTCACTAAAATTTCAATAGGTATGAGGAAAATAACGCCAAATTCCGTTGGGGCGTTTCTTTTGCCCGTCACTTATATATATATATATATAAAGACTCAAACTATGCCCATTAATTTCACTTGTCTCTACACTACAAAATAAGTCAAGTTATATCACCTTCTTACTTATCAAAACAGATAAAAAATGTAATTTTAATATCATGGACTGCTCACATATTTGTAACTGATTAAGAAAGGACAAAATTAATACATTCCAAAGTTCAATATGAACTTGTTCTTTAAACCTACAGGCTTTTCATGTACTTCAGTTGAGTTGCGCTTTGATCGAAAACTGAAATACATCACGCCATCATACATAGTACTGATTTTAGATCTTGGCGGAACATATTTTTGGACTAAATTATTTCTTATTTCTTAATTAACTTAACCCTACCTAAATTAACATCCTAGGTAGAAAAATACAAACAAACAAACAAACAAGCAGCAACAACAAAAGTACGCGCACTACACAGAACAGTGTAAACAGCTTTATTGATAACTGCATCCTTCACAAGACTTCTTACTTATATGAGTAATTTATTTAGTTATTGCAGTGAAAATGTGATTTTTGTGGGGCTGAAGAGAGACATGCATGCACGTTTTCCGCATGATTCGATAAATCTAAAAATTCGGATTATCAAAAGATTTGTGTAATTGCAAGATTCGAAAAACAAGATTATTCAAACCCCTTTTCCTTTTCCAATATCTAGGGCTGGGAATAAACCCGGATTATACATGATTCTTGGACAAAATCTCAACGGATATGTTTTTAGATTTGCGGTAGCCAGTCTTACTTACCGATAAACATAGGCAGGCATTGTTGTTTTGCATGTTTACCACAGCTGTTTACCACTCCGCTCTCAGTAGCGTATCAAAAAGCGAATATGAACATCAGAAGTAAGTAATATGAAATTTATGCATGGAACACAAGGCACAAGGCTCAAGGCACCGAGAGACTGCCGGCGGGGTTATTATGAAACAAAGAGCGAGTTCAGCTAACTTATTACTAGTAACTGAAGTTTTGCGTCAAATGACCTTTGCTTCTGTCGCGTTCAACCCTGCATAAACGATGGATTTAGAATTATCGCATTTTCATCATGTAAATACTGCCGACTGTCTCTCAACGCATTGTGCGTTTTTAAATCACCACTGTACATTTATTTTCCAGTCTATCTTACTGAAATCTATATCTAACTGAACAGTTTTAATCAATCACTTTGAATATAAAAATAATATTTTGATAAAGGTTAAAGATTAAAACTTTATAACCAAAAAAGGTACACTTTTTATGAACCCTTACACTTGTGCGTTTATATTTTTGCACATATATGTTTATCCATATTAGAAATACCTTTTCCTCAAATGAAATTTCAAGAGCTTGTTAATAGTGTATATATTTTGATTTTGGAGCAGCAATAACGTATAAATTCATTTAAAAAATGAAAATTTCTGCTCCAATGTTATTCATTTTAAACCCTCTTAAATTTACCTTTGAAAATGGTCGCCAAGAGTAGGGATATTCACTGATGTGGGAACTGTCTGTTCGTTTTTCAGGTCTAATTCATGGAAGAATTAAAAACTTATTTTTTATTTTATCAAATTTTATTCCCTTTATTCACTTTTAAGTATAGTTACAATTTATAACGCTTATCTCTGTATATTCTAATATCAGAAAATCTGTATTTATTGGTATGTTCTTTATTAACATTACATTCATATCTTTCATTTTATCATTATGAATATAATCAGGAGATATTATATAAATATAAAGTTCCTGATATAATTAAATGCATGAAGGGCAAATATTCACGAACTGAATGACCTATTTACATATTTGAACGGTTATTTACTTTCTTACGTATTTAGCATTTAAATGCAAAGAAATATGATAGAAATGAAGTGCATGTATCCTTTAATGGTTGGAATGAACAATTTCTCTGGTTTGTAAACGCCCATTTCGTGGAAATCGGTTAAATATATGATACATTATACCCGAAGCAGCTGCTTTCAGTACCACAAAACGCGTTCCCAACATGGCGTTTTCACCAGTTCCAGGTGGCGCAATTCGGAATTTTAGTCTGTGATTAGTGAGAGCATGAGAGAGGTGCGAATGTAATAAGTTATGAAATGGTTCACGAAAATATAATTTCGAAATACATATTTTATAATTCAGAATATAGGTTTAATACTGTTCGTAACGCTATTGCCTGGATTGGAGGAACAAACCATTTTTATTACAATCACGGAATGTTGCACTGGGTGATCATGCACCTATAGATTGATATTGATAGACGTAATAGGCACAGATAGATAAATATCAAATTCTTAGTCAATGGCCAGCTGTGAACGAGCTTCTTAATAAGTTAGCCCAGATTGCCATGTTTCTATCCCCTGATGAGTACAAGTGCTCTTCACGATTTCAAAATGTATTGCCAGAATGTATCTTAAAGTGTGAACTAGCAAAATAATGTGTTAAAAGGCCATAACCCCAGACCATGTTACATTGGTTGAGAAACAATATTGTGTTTAATGCCCTAAATAGTCACTTACTGATTATATCCTTAATTCAAAATTTAAATAGTTCACTGAAACTTAGAAAACACTCTCCCTTTTATAACTGCATATTATGTAGTAGATCATGACGAAAATCCTGTCATATTTTTATGTTTATATATACGAAATAAATTTATTCATTCAGCACGATTTTCATTCATAAGACTAAAATATCGTTTGTTTGCATGGATTTATGGTTCAACTGAACTGAGACTTTTGTCTCCATGAGACATATATGCTAGTGATGCTGCCTCAATGCAGTATCACACCGCAGACAAGTGGCATGATACCACAGTGACACCAAGTCACATTATCCAATATCCTGTCACCGGGCCAACCAGTCCTGGAACTACCTTACATCCCTTTTACGTGCACCAGGCACAAGGGAGATATACCAGTGCCATTACCAATGTTAACAACTTATTAGGTCAAAGTCGAAGGAATGTCAAAAAGAATTCAACACATACCTATAGACATAAGGTTTATTGAGATACACGATAAGAGTCCATATTGTACACAGAGCATTACACAGTCCATCAGAACACTTGACTTGACACTTATATACCTCAAAAAGAGTAAACTCTCACTTTATAGTCTTAGCTATTCCCTGTGTCTGAAAGACGCTTTCTTCCCAGCTATTTCCGGTGTTCTGAAACACGCCTTCCTCCCCGCTATTGCCAGTGTCTGAAACACACCTTCCTTGCTATTTACACAAAATGTATGACTTGGGTGTTTCACCTGAAGATTTATCTCTGAAGTTATTTTAGGAGAAGAACTGCATTCAATTTATACTGAAGGGAAAAAGGAACAAAAGATTGTTTAAAAGTTTACCCCATGTATCTTCTTCCGTACAATATAGCATGTTCTTATTATTTTTTGTTTTGCAAAAAGGCAGCCCATATTTCATGACTCTTATAAAATATCAATATCATTTGTAAAAGTCTAGCTAATTTTTTTCATCAAATTTCCATGCAGTCTTGAAAATGCAGATTTGACTGAAACATGCATTAGGATGGTTTTCTTTTGTTTCCTCTTAAACTGAGATATATTTAGCACAATGCCAGTGGAATGACAAAAAAAAAGAAAAAGAAAATGGATAAAAGATGTAAAAAATCATATTTTATACAAGACAAAAGAATTATGTTTTATAAAAGACGAATGAAAAGATAAAAGCATTATTAAGGGGAAAAATAAAATGAACACTCTTTAAATTGCTTAAGTTAGAATATGAAGTATATATTCATGATTTTCACTTTCATTTTCTTTATTTAATTTAAACAATTAAGCATAGCGTGTCGCTAACTAATTTACATATATATATCGTTAAAAACTTCATTAACATGCAAAACTACTATTACAGATAATCACTAAATATGACTAACTCATTAATTAACAACTGTCCTTATACATTTCTAAAAATAATAATCTTCTTTGTATTTTCAAAGATCTGATATGCATCTATGAGAAAAAAAACATATTTGTCTAAAAATAAATTTCACGTACAACTTTATCACATATCTTATACAACTTCGTCCAATATTTTTATATCACAATACACACAGTTTCTGTTGGGAGAGAGACATTTATAATATCAATATAGTATTTATTTCTTTCAATGAAGCAAGAAAGAGAAGCATAATAGTATCAATGAATCACTCCGTGTAAATAACTGTAACAACTCTAAATATAGAGCCCTGTCTGAAAAGAGACCCAAAGTAAGCCTGTTCAGAAAACATAGATAACAAAATTGAACATGTGAAATACAAATTTAAAATATATACAATCTATTTTGTAAAGGTAGTCTTGAATGCTCATATTTAGCAAGGTAAGTCCTCGATCAAAAGAGGGCATAAACAGTGAAAAGAATTTTTTATGTTCTTACTACATGCATAAGCCATGACCTTCAAAAACTGACCTTGACCTCTCTGTGAGTGACTTTGAAATCTTCATTTCATCCACCTTGAAACCTTACCATAACCTTTCAAAGGCTGTTCTTTATAAGACCTACAATTACATTGGCATTACTTTTTGCAATATGAGGCAAGATTAAATCAAGACTTCAAAAATTCTGTGACATAATAAACAAGTAAACAAATAAGTCGACAAAGAAGCAAAATCTTTGAACTGTGTGGTATTTTTGAAACCTAGTAACACTAATGTTACAAACAAATCTTGCAAGATATCCTCTGAATATTAAATTTTCTACAGTCACTGATCACAAAGTCCCTGATATGCAAGAGACTTACACCTGCAGCCAGCAAGGGTCTGGTTGATCAGGCTTCAAACAAGTTACAATATTTCCTTCATATGGAGCCTGTCATGGACATACGGGCCATTTTCATGAACCATCAGACGATATTTCTAAACTTTCATGGACATGTTCAAGTCCTTCATATTCTAAAATACAGAATCTTCCAACTAAACAGCCTGATTCATGAAATACAAATCTACCCTTATAAACCTGTTTGATCAACATTAAGGAATAGTAAGTTGAGATACACATTATCATAAATAAAGATTTTTCATTCTAGTCAGAAATATCACTTAATATGCTTATGAAAACAGCCCGAGGACAAAAAAATATATATATCCAAGAGGAAAACAGCAATATGGGAGGTATGCAATGCATTTTAGGGCGTGATGAATGAATTATTATACAACATACATTGTAATATCAATGCATAGCTACGAATATCAAAGGCAAGAGTATTAAAGATACAAAACAGATCTGTGTCTATCGGCAATCCATTTAGACTAATGGAAAATTCTAGTTTTTTCCCTGATCCTACAAAGCATCATGCACTTCATGTGACTGAACAACAAGGTACATCTGTGTTCTATCCATCTGTAGCAAGAGATTTTATCTTCAATCAACTCCAACAAAAATTTCCCATATCGAAATGTTCCTTGGAAGTTGGAGATAGTTTAGAGAGTAATCCATACTCCAGACTATATGTCCAAACTAACATGCTTATCAGATTGGGATCATTTTTAGTTATATTTGGACCAAGAGCTTCCATTCAAAAAACCAATAAGAAACCTTATATGAAATATAAACATATACATTTTTTAAAAATCATTTTATTTTTTATTTCAAATGAATTTAAATAAAAACAAAGATATTGCATTGGAAGTAATTTCAGTCATTAACTTCACTTAATAATGGAGAAATACATCAAAATGAAATTAATAAATACCATTTTTTTAGAAAAAAAAACCTAATAAGGTTTTTAACATTTACAAAATCTAGTTCATGAACTCATTCAAAAATGTGATAGCAGATGGTGACTTATATCCATTTTCAATAAATTTGATGTAAATCTACAAAAAATGAAAAAGTCTTAAATACAAGTAAATGACCAAAATACAACTTAAAAAATATATTTACATAGACCTAAATCTGTTAGAAATAAGGTAAGATCAATTAAGGTTTCTTACACCATTGGCAAGGAATCTCAAAAAAAAAAAAAAAAAAAAAAAAAAAGTAAACTTGTTATATAACTGATATCACAAGCCTACTATGTTGGTAGGATATACTGCAATGATATTGCCCCTAAATAAAAAATAAATAGGCGTGCGTCCAGTATGCCAAACCCTATACAACCTGTCGCTTACAGTTAGCTATAAAGTTGTCTTAAGGCCATATACCATGCTTTTCACATATACCTTATGCTGAACAAAAGTATACATGAACAGGGTTTATAACACTGAGACAAGTTTCATAGCTGACTGTAAACTGCTGTATCCTGTTTGGCATACTGAACACATGTCAGGATAATAAGAGATGTCCCCATACATATATAGTATGAACATTCTTGTTTACTTACAAAAACAGTGGACCCAACACTTGCTTATCAATAAAACAATATGCTTATCAATAAAACAATCTCTTAAGCTTAATTAATCTCTACTATGCTAAAATAATTTGCCAGTGTAAAGCAAAGTATTAACTAAGATGCATGCTATTCATTGCTCTGTACATTCTTTAATGTGCCAATTCAAAAATGTCAATATTTTCCCCAGAAAACCCCCTTTCAGTTCTTTGATCCATCAGTTTTTGTATTTAACAATCAAGCAAATTAGATATCTGTCTCCTTCTTCATGTCCTCATCTGGTTTCAAGTCGTACCTGAAAAGGAAACAAAGAAATGGATAAATTGTGTGTTGGTTTATTGGGTTTAACATCTCATCAACAGTATTTCAGTCAATTGGAGACTTTGTCTACTTAAAAACGGATATAGTGCTGCCACATGAGACATGAGGCATGATACCACACCCAGACATGAGACATGAGGCATGATACCACACCCAGACATGAGGCATGATACCACACCCAGACATGAGGCATGATACCACACCCAGACATGAGGCATGATACCACACCCAGACACTTATCCTGACACCAGGCCAACCAGTACTGGAACTATCCTAAAATGCTGAGCACCAAGCACGGGAGCTAAAGCAGTATTGAAATGGGTAAATTGCAAATCAGTGGTCTATTTAGAATATTCACGGAAATACGAGGTGTAAACTATACATTTAGAGACAACTACAATCGCACACCTGATGATCAATGGCTGACCTGTTTACAAAATGAAACACATGGTTTCTTTGTGATTTGACCTGAATTGTCATTGAAAGTAAATAATCCCAAAACAAAAGTTTAAGGAGGAACTTGATTTTTAACACAAAACCACTAGCTTGTCCTTTTAACCCTTTCCCTCATAGAGGAAACCATGAAAAGACCTATGTGAACAACATAAAACCAGATCAGCCTGCGAGTAACTCGCAGGCTGATCAGGTTTTATGCTGTTCGCTGCTCCTCAGTGGTCTGGAAATGAGGATTTTGTAATTAAATTTGGTAAGGTTTAACTGTGGTTTTCTGCAGATCAGGCTTTCTTTGGTACCTATTGAGTGCGTCAGAATGAGTCTATATGAGGGAAAGGGTTACACCTTTTCTGAAATTCCATAGTATTGGTTTCTTTAGCAAAGGACTGATTTTTGCAATGTGTAATTTTGGGACTAGCAATAGATAAGTACATCTGAATTCACAACACAAAAAGATATTTTTATAACTTATACATTATTCTGCTAACCCAAAACACAATGACAACAGTTGATTCAACTCACCACTCTGTCATGGCCTTGTTCAGGTCAACGGTGGACAGGTCAAGAAGAACAATACCAAGGACTTTCTGGCTGGAGGAGAACATGGAGGTGTCATTCTTCACGGTGATCTCCAGGGTCTTGCTGCTCATCTCCTGGGGAGTCAGGCTGTACTCAAACCTGTCAACACAAGGGGACATGTCATACAGAATGAATGCATGGTTGTGTCATGCTAACTGAATACAGGGGACATGTCATACTGACTGAATGCATAGTTGTGTCATGCTAACTGAATACAGGGGACATGTCATACTGACTGAATGCATGGTTATGTCATGCTAACTGAATACAGGGGACATGTCATACTGACTGAATGCATGGTTGTGTCATGCTAACTGAATACAGGGGACATGTCATACTGACTGAATGCATGGTTGTGTCATGCTAACTGAATACAGGGGACATGTCATACTGACTGAATGCATGGTTGTGTCATGCTAACTGAATACAGGGGACATGTCATACTGACTGAATGCATGGTTGAGTCATGCTAACTGAATACAGGGGACATGTCATACTGACTGAATGCATAGTTGAGTCATGCTAACTGAATACAGGGGACATGTCATACTGACTGAATGCATAGTTGTGTCATGCTAACTGAATACAGGGGACATGTCATACTGACTGAATGCATGGTTGTGTCATGCTAACTGAATACAGGGGACATGTCATACTTAATGAATGCATAGTTGAGTCATGCTAACTGAATACAGGGGACATGTCATACTGACTGAATGCATAGTTGTGTCATGCTAACTGAATACAGGGGACATGTCATACTGACTGAATGCATGGTTGTGTCATGCTAACTGAATACAGGGGACATGTCATACTGAATGAATGCATGGTTGTGTCATGCTAACTGAATACAGGGGACATGTCATACTTAATGAATGCTAGTTGAGTCATGCTAACTGAATACAGGGACATGTCATACTGACTGAATCATAGTTGTGTCATGCTAACTGATTACAGGGGACATGTCATACTGAATGAATGCATGGTTGTGTCATGCTAAATGAAGGCATGGTTGTGTCATGCTAACTGAATACAGGGGACATGTCATACTGAATGAATGCATAGTTGAGTCATGCTAACTGAATACAGGGGACATGTCATACTGACTGAATGCATAGTTGGTCATGCTAACTGAATACAGGGACATGTCATACTGATGAATGCATGGTTGGTCATGCTAACTGAATACAGGGGACATGTCATACTGACTGAATGCATAGTTGAGTCTGCTAACTGAATACAGGGGACATGTCATACTGACTGAATGCATAGTTGGTCATGCTAACTGAATACAGGGGACATGTCATATGAATGAATGCATGTTGAGTCATGCTAATGAATACAGGGGAATGTCATACTGACTGAATGCATAGTTGAGTCATGCTAACTGAATACAGGGGACATGTCATACTGAATGAATGCATAGTTGAGTCATGCTAACTGAATACAGGGGACATGTCATACTGACTGAATGCATGTTGAGTCATGCTAACTGAATACAGGGGACATGTCATACTGACTGAATCATAGTTGTGTCATGCTAACTGAATACAGGGACATGTCATACTAATGAATGCATGTTGGTCATGCTAATGAAAGTATGTGATGCATGTGCATGAACTGAATACAGGGGACATGTCATACTGAATGAATGCATAGTTGTGTCATGCTAAATGAATACAGGGGACATGTCATACTGACTGAAATGCATAGTTGTGTCATGCTAACTGAATACAGGGGACATGTCATACTGACTGAATGCATAGTTGAGTCAATTACAGGGGACATGTCATACTGAATGAATGCATGGTTGTGTCATGCTAAATGAATACAGGGGACATGTCATACTGAATGAATGCATAGTTGTGTCATGCTAACTGAATACAGGGGACATGTCATACTGACTGAATGCATAGTTGAGTCATGCTAACTGAATACAGGGGACATGTCATACTGACTGAATGCATAGTTGTGTCATGCTAACTGAATACAGGGGACATGTCATACTGACTGAATGCATGGTTGAGTCATGCTAACTGAATACAGGGGACATGTCATATGATGAATGCATGTGTTCTGATAGGGTGCAATGCTAATGCTGATAGTACTGAACAGGGGACATGTCATACTGACTGAATGCATGGTTGAGTCATGCTAACTGAATACAGGGGACATGTCATACTGAATGAATGCATGGTTGAGTCATGCTAACTGAATACAGGGGACATGTCATACTGACTGAATGCATGGTTGTGTCATGCTAACTGAATACAGGGGACATGTCATACTGACTGAATGCATGGTTGAGTCATGCTAACTGAATACAGGGGACATGTCATACTGACTGAATGCATAGTTGTGTCATGCTAACTGAATACAGGGGACATGTCATACTGAATGAATGCATGGTTGTGTCATGCTAACTGAATACAGGGGACATGTCATACTGACTGAATGCATGGTTGTGTCATGCTAACTGAATACAGGGGACATGTCATACTGACTGAATGCATGGTTGTGTCATGCTAACTGAATACAGGGGACATGTCATACTGAATGAATGCATGGTTGTGTCATGCTAACTGAATACAGGGGACATGTCATACTGACTGAATGCATGGTTGAGTCATGCTAACTGAATACAGGGGACATGTCATACTGACTGAATGCATAGTTGAGTCATGCTAACTGAATACAGGGGACATGTCATACTGACTGAATGCATAGTTGAGTCATGCTAACTGAATACAGGGGACATGTCATACTGACTGAATGCATAGTTGTGTCATGCTAACTGAATACAGGGGACATGTCATACTGACTGAATGCATAGTTGAGTCATGCTAACTGAATACAGGGGACATGTCATACTGACTGAATGCATAGTTGTGTCATGCTAACTGAATACAGGGGACATGTCATACTGACTGAATGCATGGTTGTGTCATGCTAACTGAATACAGGGGACATGTCATACTGACTGAATGCATAGTTGAGTCATGCTAACTGAATACAGGGGACATGTCATACTGACTGAATGCATAGTTGAGTCATGCTAACTGAATACAGGGGACATGTCATACTGACTGAATGCATAGTTGAGTCATGCTAACTGAATACAGGGGACATGTCATACTGACTGAATGCATAGTTGAGTCATGCTAACTGAATACAGGGGACATGTCATACTGAATGAATGCATAGTTGAGTCATGCTAACTGAATACAGGGGACATGTCATACTGAATGAATGCATAGTTGAGTCATGCTAACTGAATACAGGGGACATGTCATACTGACTGAATGCATAGTTGTGTCATGCTAACTGATTACAGGGGACATGTCATACTGAATGAATGCATGGTTGTGTCATGCTAAATGAAGGCATGGTTGTGTCATGCTAACTGAATACAGGGGACATGTCATACTGACTGAATGCATAGTTGAGTCATGCTAACTGAATACAGGGGACATGTCATACTGACTGAATGCATAGTTGAGTCATGCTAACTGAATACAGGGGACATGTCATACTGACTGAATGCATAGTTGAGTCATGCTAACTGAATACAGGGAATGTTCAGAGTGTCTGTCATACTAACTGAATACAAGATACAAGGGAGTGTCACACAGTTGAATACAGGGGTTGTGACATATTGACTGAAGAAAATGAGACATGTTATATAGACTGAAGACAGGGTTCACATTCCACGGAATGAATATAGGGAGTGTGTCATACTGACTGAATTCATGGGTGTTGGGGGATGTCATATTAGCTGAATATAAGGTGGGGAAATGTTTGGTATCGGGACACCCCCCCCCCCGGCTCATTTTTACATAGGTGGACATTATGCCACCCGTGGATTTTTTCCAACTAGGGCAAAATCCCCCCCCCCAGTTTATTTTCAAACCAGGACAAAATTCCCCCGCCCTGTGGATTTAAGTGAGTTTTATAAGGTACTATGTATTTCAAGAAGTTAAATAAAAAAAGGGAAAATGCTGTAAAAGTAACATTTTGTCCCAGGGGGGGGGGGGGGGGGATTTTGTCCTACACTCGGAATGTTATACTGATATTTAAACAGATTACATAACATTATGGTTAGCATACTTACGACTCATCGAACACGGGGTTCAGGTTGTTGTTGATGACCTTGGTCTTCCTCTTGCTACTGCTGGGGCGATCAGGCAACAGATACATCTTAACATATGGGTCCGAAAAGTGGTCCTTATCACAGGCTAGCAAACACCTGTCAGTGAGAGAAATACAGAGTGGGGTTATATTATAAGCATAATCTGAAATGTTGTCCTTCACATGTAAACAAGCTGGCAAACACCTGTCAATGAGAGAAATATGGAGTGGGGTTACACAGGCATAATCTGAAATGTTGTCATTATCACTGGCTAGCAAACACCTGTCAGTGAGAGAAATACAGAGTGGGGTTACACAGGCATAATCTGAAATGTTGTCATTATCACAGGCTAGCAAACAGGGTAACAAAGACCCGCCAATGAGAGAAATATGGTGTGGGGTAGTGAGGTAACATTGGCATAATTTGAATTGTTGTTCTCATCACAGGTTAGCAAACATCTGTCTGAGAGAAATAAAGAGTGGAGTTACATTTCGTATAATCTGAAATGTCCTAATCAGTGGCTAGCATAATCTGAAAAAATTCAGTCAACAGTAAATAATTTATTAAGTTTCTAGTAAATCACATAACTGATTACTGAGATAAAAGTATGACAATGTGTTGCATGCAAAATTTCAAAACAAATTTCTAAGTCAAAAAGGACCATAATTTGCATTAAATTTTGTCAAGAGTTGCCTAACTTGTTTCTCTTCAGGAGGCTCAGTAACCTTACTGAAAAGCGTAGCTCATTACTATGATATATTCATGAGAGAAAATAAAACAAAATCATTACAGCATCACAGATGCTAAAGTGGGTAGGATAGCTCTCCATATTAAACAATCATGCTAAAAGGTGGCCTCTAAATGAAGGTCAAATGAAAGATAATATGTTGGGTTGGGATATTTAAGCTGGTAACTCAGAACAGATTGGCTGCCCAATACAAATGGCCTATTATAAAGGTTGAACAATATATTTCACTTATCAAATACAAATTCATGATTTTCAGAGGCTCATGTAAACAACTAGGGCAAGCCAGTGCTTTTTCATCAATCCACAATAGTGACCCATTTCTACGGAAACACGACCTCGCCCTCCCACCTCCCCTCATAATTACCAGAAACTGAATGGCCCTGTGCTGGGAATTATCTCCTAATGAAAATCCAGTCTGCTTCCTGGTATGAATTATAACACTACCCCACCCACTTCACAGCAGTGTACCAGTTTGATCTCACACCCAAGGGGTGTTTACTTGGTTTTATCATGATTTTTGTTGCTGGTGATCTATCACTGCCATTTAACAGTAGCAACTCTCAGAACGTTTTGATTGACTGCTAGCTAGATCTCAACTTGCCACATTGACAATGTATCCGTTATTTGCAGACTTTTTCAATCAGATTGTTTTATTTGCTTCTTTTAGCACCCAATCTACATTACTTCAGTCCTTTGGGAACTTTACAATGGCTGAGGGTCTAAGATCTTACATAAAAAAGAACTTAAAATATCAATGAAGATGTTAAATACCCTTAAATATCCCTTTGACACAAAAAAGGGGCTATAAATCTTGCAAAATCCTTTACAGTTATCTGAACTTGTCAACTGATTGGTCTTATGATAAATCATAACTCCATGTATGAAGGCATTATCAACAAGTAACTGGTGTTGCATGCAACACATGAGTCCCCTACCAGTGAGGTGCATAATTATTTCCATTACCATAGCAACCAGAATTTTGGTTCGAGAAAAAACAAACAAAGTGAGGTACAAAATCTCCATACTGCCATCTATTCAAATACCAAGTTTCATAATATTATCTTAGACAGTTTTTAAGGTATGGCGGGATCCAGATTTCCGGTCATCCGGACGGACAGACAGTGGGACAGATGGACGGAGGGCAAACCTATATTCCCCTCCAGAGTAAACACCGGTAAGGGACTAAAAACAGTTACCAACTTCATTTAATGCCAGTACAGGATGGGACAGATAAGAGTTAGACTATGACTGGGGAGAGGGGGGGTAGTGGATATATTTAGCACTGACAAAGTGGCATGACAAAACTCTAAGTCACATTATCCCTGTGGGCACTAATATACCAGCTCCAGTATTTCTGTTGTGGCAGGGGACTGAATCCATTACTTTAAAAAAAAAATACTGGGCACTTTTATTACCTGAGATGAATAACAGTTAAGCCATACAGTAATAATCCATGATATACAAATACCTTCTTTTTTCTTCTTCAAAATTTGCTCAATTCTTGCACTTTTTTTAAATTTCAGGATTCAAAGTCCAGTATCAGGTTTTTACAGTTAAAAGGAGATACAATGGAACTGGAAATATTACAGAAATAACACCACACTGTCCTGTTCTACAGTAAATAATTCTTAGAAATGATCTCTCCACACATTAGTCTGTAAATCTGTTCATACATCATTTATCAACACATCATGCCTGACATCTGTAAGCTCAGTACTGCAACCTTCTGGTGAGGTTTCATGCCATCATCCCTTTCATCAAAGCCTGTTGTCTCTTACAGTTAAATCAGATATTCCTATATGACTCCCATTTGTCAATAAATGTCACAAATGATCAAAAAAGAAATCCGCCCTACTTCATCTACATAATATGATTATTGTGCCTTAGATAACAATCAAAGCACTGAAGGCACTGAAGTTGTGTGTGTCTCAAATGAAAGTGTGGTTGAAGAGCTGCAATTCGATCACCAATAATTAAATTCACTTTGATAAACCAAAAAAATGCAGCATTCCTATTCTCTCAGTGCTATCAGAGCTTTGATTTGTATTCATGCAGTACCTTATCTACAACAGGCTCTATTTAAAGACTGAAGAAATTATGCAAATTTTCTGCACAAGTCAGAGGCTCCGAATTCATTTCGGATAGTAGACATACAGGTTTCGGTCATTTTTTAGTGTAAGAAATAACCCTTGGAGATATCTGAGGTCGATAGATTGATGTGATTATTTAAAAGTATGTTACAATGATTTGCTTTGGACTTCACATGGGTTATTGTAACAACCTAAAATGACCGAATGCTGCACATTTACTATCAAATTCATTTGCAAGCCACCTTTGCATCAAAACAAACTATATTCATGCCCTTGGCAAAGTGATCACATGATAAAAACAGTTACATCATTCAATTGCAGTTACATCAGCATAGATAAATAAGTCCTATAATGATTTCATGTCACAGGCGATTTTTGTAGCCTGTAAGTATTTATTTTTGACACAGCATTGATTTTTCAGCATTTTTTGCTTAATTCTAGTAAACTTATGTCGTAGAGATATATACAATTGTTTGATCATATTTACACTACTGAGAGGTTATTGGGTTTTGAATCTAGGAGAACCTGGGTTGAAAACATATTAGTATAGCTGGTGTGACTTACGTCACACACAACTAAAAACATCTATAGACTAACATTACTTAACCCTTTAATTCATGAATATTCATGTATAAATCTATAATTTATGAATACTAATTAAGTAAACAGTAAATGATATAGGAGACAATGCCATGCAGACTGTGTAGAATCTGGCTCAAATTCTCCAACAATACCTAGCATTAAGTATTACTTAAATTATTAAATTAGGTAGAAATGCATTACATCATTCCAACTTTATAAAACATTCAAGTTCTTCACATAAATGATAAACTTAATATGTAACAATATTTGTTAAGAAATAAAATATTTGGAATTTTTATTAGGGAAACAAGAATGAGGGAATTTGCCCCTAAGTATTAAATAGTGCCAAGTGTAATTGTTGGAATACAAGTCTGAGCTACTATATACAACTTGACTGACTATTTGAGTTTACCGTCGCTTCGACAGTATTTCAGTCATATAGCAACATCCAGCTAATTACAGGTGTAGGAAGATCCCGAATGCACGGAGGCATCTGGGTAGAACCACCGACTGACCTACCGCAAGCCAGCTGGAAGGCTTCCTTACATGAAAATCCGAATGACCCTGCCAGGATTCGAACCCACACGGTGAGGAGCTGAGGGAGTGTTAAAGTCAGCAATTTTACCCTCTCGGACATGGAGGCCCCCTTATATATATATACAACATGTAACAAGTATATGAGCATACAGAGGAGATCCTGATCAGACAGCTCCTAGAAGGAGATAAAGGATTCTGTGGTATGGCAATTAATGTCAAGACATTCACTAATGCAGGACAGATAAACAGAATTAATTACTTTCCAAGACTATTCTCCAGTTTCTGAAAAAAAATACTTAAGTACAACCTCAGGCACAAAATCAAATATCATAACAATAAGTCCCTTTATCATCTAATAGCAAAATATTAATTTTGAGCATGAAAATTATATGTAACTACATCTTAGCAACCCTTATTGGAGAGAGATTTGTGTAAGCAGCACAGCTCAGTCAGTTGTGCACTTGCCCTGTAAGTGAGGGGTCTCAAGTTCAAGTCCCAGTCTTGAATGCACCTTTTTTTCAAATGGTTACATATACAGTGTAACCTCTGAAACTTGAACACCTGTGGGACTGACCAAAACATTCGGACTTTGAAAGTTTCCGGAATTCAGGAGTCTGGATAGAATTTGACTAGCACATATGTATCGATGTTTATTAATGGTTGTGAATAGTGTGATTTCCCATAATCAGTTATCTTACTTCTCTTTCTCTCCCCTTCCCTTCCTCTTTCTTCTCTCTCTCTCTCTACTTGCCTTATATTTCCCACTCTCTTTCTCCATTTGCCGTTTTTATGTCAAAATGGGATATGCTAATGTTGATTCCGAGCATTATTTTTTTGTTCTTTCTTTTTCTCAACTTTAATTTTTGCCACTTATGAAAACCAACACATTGTCCGATGCAGCCTAATTAATTACACTTCTAACAATACCGCAATTACACTTAAACTGTTAAAGATGTTTGTTGCAAAAAATATCAAATAATCCACTTATCACTACTTCAATCATGTACAATATGTCACTATCTTATTGCCTATGTATTTGCCAGCGCAAATTTGGAGGCGCAAACATGTTGTGATTCTTACGCTTGTCAAAATAATAGACCTATTGTGATTCTTAATGCGTGTCAAAATAGCAACCACCGCTGATTAATAAACAATCAATCAGGGAGAAAATTAGGGGATAAATCGCCGCAGGGCTTTCAGTTTCCGTTCTGATTACCTGTCAAGCTAGTAGCACTGTTCTTTTGTGCTTTTATGCTACATACAATTATTGTGTCCCGTAAATATTTTTTACTCAAAAATTGAGTTTTCAACACTTTGATTGAATCTCAGCATACCTGTGTTGTAGAAATCTGTTCAATCGGTCGATCATTCATACAAAATGAAGAGGTTATTTGGGTTAAATGTAGAGAATGGGACCCCAGAATGTAGGTACTATAGTTGTGAGTGACTATGTCACACACAACTAAATATGGCCTCTGGAGTGGTCACAAGCAATTGTTGAGCTCATCCTATGCACAAGTGCTCGGCTGAGCTTAATGCACTTATTCTGCACTTACACCATGAAACATGCAACTATTGATGCAAAAAACAACAACAAAATACGTTTTCCGCTGGTTTGCGGAAAGCCGTAAAAAACAGAAGATTTTATTTCTGTTGTGATGTGCAACTGTTTCTTATTACATAAGTCTACTTATCAGTTTCACACAAAAAATGAAAAATGTTTAAAATCCTGTTGATATCCAAGCAACTAAGAGAGTGCTGATCCCATGGTCCCCTCGACCACTGAAGACAGCTGTGAAGGACCAGCAGGATAATGACTTCCTTCCTATCTATGTAACTGCCAAAATATCAGGAACCAATTTTCCTGGGATTGACAATTTAATGTCTGATTAACTGATGTTAATTTACTTTTTATTGCAATTCTATGAGCCCTCCATCTGTTCCTTACAAAGAAACCAACCAGGTGTTCAAGGAGATTTTTATCATGGATTCTATAGTTTATATTTTGCACCATTTCACCCATTAATCTATGAATATTCATGAAATAATTTATTACTAGATGGATATTCTTTTACTGAATTTAGCTATATATGAAACAATGAATTATTTTCTTTGCTGTGCAGACTTAAGAATCTGAACCACAATATGTATGAGCAAACAGAGGAAAACCTGATCAGGCAATGCAAATCACATCTGCAGGGTTCAGAATAAATGCCATTGTTTGACGAATAAATTCATAATATATCTGGATTGTCTTCAAATCATACCAGCAAATTTTAACATAGTAATCACTGATTAAAATTTTTAGTCTTAATATTATTACTTTTTTTTTTACATATTTGCCTTTCAATTTTAATTTATGTTTCAGTCAAAGGTCTTTATCAAAACATAAACGTTAGTTTTAAAATATTATATTTAAAAATTAAAATGGGGTTGGGCAACAGGATCTATCAAATTAAGAAAAACCCTTAACCCATCAAAAAAGATAAGAAAAAATATATATTATCAAATTAAATATGTTATAGACTTTTAATTCTCTTTTTTTACTAGAATATATTTAAAAAATAATTCAAGACTCAAAAAATACTTCATGTCACAACCCCTTTGATTGCTACTGCACCTCAAACTAGGCCTGGTGCACACGCATGTGAAATAATGAGCTAGACTGCTGGTGAGATAACAGCAGTAGAGGCAGGATGCTGGGCATGATAGCTGACTAGGGGTATCTGGGTCACCCACTGAGGGTGGGGAGATAGAGGTCAACCAGACATGCAACTTCCCTGTAAACACTGTACCTGAATCATCCAGTATCAATCAAACACAGCTACAGGGAACTATATGAACTTGTTAGCTTTAAGCTACTTATTTTAAGTGTGATTTACAGTCAAATCAACATTTAATCTTTATCAAACCATGGTGTTATTCATCATCATCATCATCATCATCACTGTACAAAAATATTATCATCCTAAATTCAGCATCACCATTGTGAAAAAAATCATCATAACCATCATCATCCAAAATGTTCATCATCATCATCATCATCATCATCATCATCATCATCATCATCACAAAAAAAGAAATATATTCAAAAAAAGATATTCAGCATTAGTGGGGATTAAAGTAATGAAGAATATAGAAAGGAGAATGTAAAGCGTCCCTTCCACCACAATAAGCAGAGTAAACATTACTGTAATGTACTTTAACCCTTTCCCTCATAGAGGACACCATGAAAAGACCTATGCGAACAGCATAAAACCAGATCAGCCTGCGAGTAACTCGCAGGCTGATCTGGTTTTTTTTACTCACAGGCTGATCTGGTTTTATGCTGTTCGCTGCTCCTCAGTGGTCTGGAAATGAGGATTTTGTAATTAAATTTGATAAGATTTAACTGTGGTTTTCTACAGATCAGGCTTTATGTGATATCTATTGAGGGCTTCAAAATGAGTCTATATGAGGGAAAGGGTTAACTGTCATACAGACTATAATATACTGCAGATGTTAATAATATTCCATCCAAAAAGTCTCATTGTCATCTCAGAGAAGTGCTTAGTAAAACAACTACATATTTGTCAAAGAAATTGTAATTCATTCTGAGCACTTATTAACATTTCATGAATATGAAGCATATACTAGTATTTCTCAACAAAGAATTGCGATTAACCTTTTCCATATTTTCTACCAATGAAAACGTTCAAATATTTATTTGGTCATATCTTGCGTCAGTATCCGTAGTTCGGTTAAAAGTGAGGTTAGACAGCTACTCCGAAAATAAATCATTTCTTTATAAAAAAAAAAAAAAATCATCATTGTCATTAACATTACTAGATGAATGTATTCAAGCAGCTAGACCAGAGCAAGTACAGTCATTCCTGCCACACAAAGTGAAAGAGCTAGGTCTAAATCATCCGGCCTGGTGTTAATCCCCTCTTAATTCACCGATAAGCTGTTCTGCAACCTGTTTGTCTCAGAATAATAAAGTCTGATAAGCAAGAGGCAGCTGGGTGTGGAAACTTTTGTCTTTATCAAGCCTTGAGAGCTGCCCAGGCCGGCCTGGTTTCAAATGACCCTTTAACCACAGTAATAAGCCAATTTAAGTCATTACAGACCATAAGAAAGCCAGATCAGACTGACAGTACATCACAACAGCCAGATGGGCACATCAGCATATGTAACAAGAGCTGTCAATATGACAGCATGCTCAACTATCAAAGTTGATGTCAATAAAAAGATTTTGCAGTAAAAAACCAAAAACAAGAATATTATCAAAAGGTAAATATGGGCGATAAACATGAATTCCATGTTTCAAAACAATATCTCAAAGGGTTCAGTGTAAAAAAAAAAATGAAGTGGTACCAAAATATAAATCAAGATTCTAAGTCTAAAAAGGGGCATAATTACAGAGTTATGTACTCCTCCCTTCAAGTAATGGTCATAAACAAGTATTCCAAGTTTCAAAGCAATGCCACAAAGTCTTCAGAAAAAAAAGTGAGGTGGTATAAAAAACTAAACTATAGGGTGACTGTGATTCTAGGGTGAGTAGAACAGCTCTTCTTCTTCATTAAATAGTTGAGCTAAAATACGAGGCTGATGAGGAAGATGGTGTATGGAATCATGACTTCTTTTCTGCCACGCAGACTGTATAGAAACTGAGATACAAAATTGTATGAGCAAATAGAGGAGACCTCCTATGGGAGCTGTCTGATCTGGGTCTGCTCTGTTTGCCAATTTGTCAGAATGAGTCTATATGAAGTAAAGGGTTAATAAATGTGGCTTAGCAAAAAATTTCATCCCATTCCCTCTGATACTCATGTAAATGGAAGACAACAGTAGAGTTCACACTTAACATGAATCTACCATTCCTATCTCAAGTAAGATAAAAACATATCATTGAATCAAGTCTTAAATGTGACATCTTAAACCTTGAATATAAACAAAACTGTAACTTTTATCATTCTATGAAGTTAGCACTGATATTTATGGCTGATGACTTTTGGTATCCATACTCTTAAATGTCTAATAATTGTCAGAAATGAGACATGGTGAATTTCAAATGTTAATCCTACACTGGCAGGTTGGAATTTCTCCATTATCTATGGAAGTCACATATCATTTTAACGTGTAGGAATTCCACACAAAAACAACATTAAAAAAAAAAGAAACAGGTTTTCCATATTGATGTATTTGTTGATGAATAGTACCATAACCCAGACAATGTGACCTTGCCATTTGAGCAATGGACCTGGGTCATATCCCAGCATGCCAAATCATCGTGCTAAACAAATATTCTAAGCTTTTTTGAAAACCTTTCAATGCATGAAAGCTTCCCATTCATTGCTTGGGTCGTCTGCTCACAAGCAATATCACAATCAAAACAATGTGTTTTTGTATATACCAGGTCAACCATCGACTACCTAATCTGAATACATTTGTAAACACTGGAAAGGTCCATTGTGCCTAGTTACCTTTAGGTAATCCATCCATCATATAATTGTGATCATGGTCCTTCAAGTGATCATGGAGATTTTATAATAAATGCAAGCTTTTCTAGACTTTGAGAAAAAAAAGCTTGTAACTGTACAAGAGACTGTAAGTCAATGAATGCTTGCATGTACACTGAAGTCTTTCTAAGCATTTGAAGAATCATGATCATATTTTAACGATGGATAGAATACCTTAAAATGTGACAATATGTGACAATTTCCAGACAGAGAAATATAATTTTCCATATTTGAATTATAAATAAAATTAATTGAACATGTTGAATGTTGTTTTGTTTTTGAGAGATGCATGAGGTTTAAGAGAAAGCAGACTTTGCCAACCAGTTTTAAAATAAGGCAGTGGATGTCTACTTACACACATTTATGGACGACCACAATCAGTTTCCCCCTCTGCATGCTGTATCGCAGGGTCAACTGGATCTTCCCCAGTCGGAACTCGCCCAAGTTACTGTTGGTGCTGAAAATATGTATCAACTGTAGGTTAAAGTATGTCTTTGACTTTTCTGGTATAACCAACAAGAAGTGTTCCTTGGAACACATGATTGTGTCACCTGACAGAAAAAAAATTGACAGAATGTGACAGATAGACAGACAGATAGACATACAGATGAACAGACAGACAGATGAACAGACAAACATCAAAGAAGTGATCCCTATGTGTCATCTCTGCACAGCAACTACTTCTTTTAACCCTTTAACCTTATGAATATTCATTAGCATTAGCAAATTTATGACTTTATGAATAATATACTGAACTTAAAAAAAGTATGTGAAACAATTTGGAGTTTCCCTTATTGTGCAGATTGTGTAGAATCAAGCAACAAGATTGTATGGATAAATAGATGAGATCCTTCCCAGTCCTGTTTGTATGACAGGCATATCACAGACAGTATTTGATGTTTAGTCATTAGGCAGGCTTATTTATAGGTGCCCTATGTCAGATATTCTAACCCCTTCTAAACTGAAAATTCTTCTATGTCATTAGGAAGTCCAAAATTGTAACAAATCCATGTCAGATTTTTTTGTGCTCCTGATTTTGAAGTTTTTTTTTCCAGAATAAGAGGAAAAGTTTGTACTGGTATTTCAAAAAAAAAAAAAAAAGACATGGCAAATCTATTTCTACATGCTCCATTTTAATGCAATTCAAGGACTTGGAGCAAAACTATTGTACCTGCTTTTATGTTAGTATGTAGTTACAATAGTTTTGCACCAAACCCTCACACTGCCAACATAACAAGGTCCAAATAAACTACTGACTCTAGATCCAAACTTTGTCAACTGTTGTCATAAAGTTAAGCTACATATTTAAACAAAATATTTGGTTCTTTACCAATCAGTGATTACCTTGACTGAGAAGAAAACCTCTGACGAACAGTTGACTGCTGGTCATCTGCCTTTTTCTGGGGTATTTGTTGAACAGGGGCTGGTGCTGCCACTTTATCAGTAGTCTCTTTCCGGATCTCCTGCACCCCTGGGGATGGGGGAGTGGGTGTGGTGGGGGATGGGGCGGGGCTGGCCTGTTTAGGGGTGGTAGCGGTAGTGCTCTCTGCAGCTGCTTGGTCCACATCGGTCTCCTGGGCATCAGGGTTCACAACGGGCTCCGTCATCAAGTCTTCTACACCTGTCTCCTTGGTAATGTCCTCTGTCAATATCTGGAGTTCACAAGAATGACTGACTGACTGATTTTATGTTCAGGTTAATGGAAATCAAAAAAATACAAATAATGTCATAGCCAAAATAATAAACTAAATAAAGAAAATCTAAAACATGTATATACATTGTGTACGTGTGATAGAATCAGTCATACATTTCCTCATCTTTTATCAATCTTTTTTTCGTCAAATTTTGGTCATCTTGTAGCTACTAGCAATTCTTCTTTGAAAGATAAGATACACAGCCAAGAGGGCCCACAGTGGTTCTAGATTGTTCATCAAAATATATATTAAAGTTTAATCAAAACCATTCAAGTCAATTGATTTTGCCTGATTACCTTCAGCAGCAACTAGATTTAAATTTCAAATACAAAGATTTCTTAAGTTATGAGGCCTCATATTTCAAGGGATCAAAAATACTTGAGCAATTATGGCAGAAGACCGTTAAGTCATCATAAGTGCAAAACAAGATTTAATTCTGAACATTAATTTCATATGAGAAGAATTTTGAAATTATCGATAAAGAGTAAATAAGAAAACTACCCCCTCCCCCTCTGAAACCTTAAATTTTACAAGATCAACTTTTTTTAGCAATTATGGTAGAGGGCCATGAGGTGATCATTTGATGTTATTTAGTTCTGACCATTGGCTTCATAGAAGATGATTTTTGAAATTTTCTATAGAGGGTATACAAGGAAACAAGCTGACCCCCTAGATTTTCAACATAGAGTATATAAGGAAACAAGCGGACCCCTAGAGGTCTCATTCTTGGAGGGATCAACTTAATGTTTGCAATTATAGTAAAGGTACACAAGGTTTCCAATTGTGCCAAATGAAATTAAATTCTGACCTTCAGTTTTAGAAGATTTCTAAGTTTTATAATTAAAATCCTATTAGTTGACAAGGTAACCAGAGTTCTGCAACTTAGCAAATTTTGTTAAGGTCCATCCGAGGATCATTCATGTCAAGTTTAATAAATTTCTACCCATTGGTTTCAGAGGATATGTCTTTTAAAGAAAAAAAAGCATGGTAATCTACTGTATTGATTAATAACAGAGGTGCTTTTCTTTCTATAAATTGATACATGTTGCTGCATATCCATACAGATCAAGAAAAAATAACCACTGCCAGTCAACTATGCTGAATATTACAAGAGTTACTTACCCTGAGAGCCAGCCTCATCTGAATCTGACTGTTACTGAGGGCTTTCTTAAGCTGGAAGTACCGGTCCAACACAAGGTCTGGGGCTGACAGCAGGTTCTTCAAGGGCAATGTCATCTCGGCCAACTGTTTCTCTGACTTCTTGTCCATGACCTGGAAAAAAAACATGGCAAAAATACTTTGGTTGAAAATTGTGAAACAAGTTCTAATGACCTTAATAAGTCACTCCTTATGGTACAGATGGTGGTCATTATCTTACATGCTACATTCATTTTCCCTTCAATACTACTACAAATTACAGTTCTACTTCCATTTTCCCTCCAGTACTACTTCAATGACAATTCTACATTATTTCCCTCTTTACACAATGGTACTTCAATTACAATTCTACTTTCATTTTCCTCTTTATATAACAGTACTTCAATTACAATTTAAGTTTCATTTTCCCTCCAATACTGCTACATTTACAATTCTACTTTCATTTTCCTATTTTTCACAATGTTTCTTATATAAGTCTGGTCATACCTCTAATTCTGTTTGTGATTTATAATCTAAATATGACTCAAATGCCTTGAACATTCATGAAGTATTGGTACCAACTACACTCACCTTGATATCCAGTGTCTGAAAGTTTGGGTCGTTCACCAGGAACCGGAATCCTTGCTCCCATCGTGGGTCTGATGTGTCGAAACACACCTTGCTCTCCTCGGTAGATTGTCCAACGTTCATTACCACGAAAGGCGAGGGTTCATCCATCTTTTTGGATCTCTGAGATACAAGAAAAAAATACTCGTTCACACATATAAATATTGTCAAATCTGAACTACTGGTATATCACTGTCAACTCCGTATAAAGTCTCCAAACAATGATCATTTTGACAAGGGCAGTATTACTGCATACAAACTAATAAAAATAGTGTCATCATATCATTATTATTACATTTCTTTTTTTAAATTCCCATATCATAGTCTTTTTTAAAAGGTTGAAATTATATAAATCTTTTCCTATGAGGTTGATAAGATAACAATTTCTTACAACTTATACTAGTCCCTCTTGGCGGGTTCCTGGGTTGGACCAGTACTTGTAACAAGTAAACAAGTGAAGGCTGTCTGAATACAATTATGATTTGGAATTTATCATGGGGTTTCTTACACAGGAATATATTAAAGTCATACATGAATCTACTTTGGAACCTTTAATTACTCTGGTTATAAGATAGGAAGATGAAAAAAAAAGAGATAAATGTACTTTTTATATATAAGAGAAAAAATTATCAATTAAAACATAAACTCATTATTTATGATGAAGAATTATTTTCCATAATGCAATCAAACAAGAATTTCAAACTTCCAAATATGCAACCATACAAACAAAACATGAACAAGACCACAACTTTCAATGCCCCTATACTTTTTTGGCGATAATGATATGATGAATCTATTGGAATTTAAGTGCACATGAAGTTTCAGACAACTGTTTTCACTAAATTACCTATAAACATTCAATTGTCACTTTTATTTCTATATTCACTTAGAAAAAATTCACAGTCAAACCTCAGTATGAAAATACAACAACTTTGAAACTAGTCATGTGTAGTTCTCTGTCAGTTAACAAAAATTTAAAGTTTTATTATTTTTTTCATTTATTAGACATTACCAATCTTATTATAGCAATAACTTTTTATCTCTTTTTTTCCCCACATAAAGGTAAGGAAAGGGTAAAAAATTTGGGGTTGACCAA